>JASANS010002396.1:0-83117 GCA_030849605.1 Wallacemonas sp. 195SL | reverse complement strand
TGTTGTACAAGCCTTCTACGTATGCCTGCTCTCTCTCTCTCTCTCTCTCTTTCGCGTGCTCATGTAAAGAGAAAAGTAGGGTAATCAATGCAAAGTGGCAGGGCACAAGAAAAGCGCGCTATCATGCACTCAAGTACATTCGGGATGAAACAAACAAAACAAAAAAGTTGAACTCTTTTCTTTCTCCAGTTTTTTTTTTTTGGTGAGTGATCTCGTTGGTTAATCTTTTGAAGTGCAAATTGTAACGCTGCGGGTGAATCACTGCCCCACCCTCTCGAATGGCGTCCATTCCTTTCATTCACAAGCCTGCTCTATCCTTTTTTTCTTTTGTGTGTGTGTGTGTTTGTGTGTGCCGTTTGCTTGACTACAGCTTGGCTGCTGCCACTTCACTCCCATCGCGCTTCAGTACCTGTGTGCGTTCATCCAGCGTTGGTGCGGTCTTTTCGTTACCCGTACCTGCTCCTCTTGACGCCGCGGTCACACGCTGTGCCGCACGGCTCCACCACTGCTGCAGTTTAGATTGCCAGCTACCGAGCACCATGCCATCGTGTGCACCACGCCGCAACGACGTGGTGGCGGAGGCTGCCCCCATGGCAGAGCTCGGTGACTCCGGTGCTTTACGCACGTAGAAACCACCCGCATTCCTCCGCATGGCTCTTGACTTGGGTGAGGCTACCGTGCGAGATGTGCTCTCCCTCTCCGACACAACTAGATCGGCCAGCAGGTACCCGTAGCGCGGATTCAGCCAGAGGAAAGGGAAGCCAGCGAGCTGTGCCTGGCTGAGTGCCCACGCTCCTGCGAAGATGGAGACGAGGGCAGGGAACACGGTCGGTGCGTCAGCGGCCTCGTCGACGGGAAGATCGCCCTTGTCAACTGTCAGGCGGGCGCGAATGAGGTGACCAAGGGCGTCCGAGACCTGCGACTCCATCCTGAGCATGGCCAAGGATGCTTCGGCGAGAGAGGCGCGGTGGGTTGCGGGGTACAACGCTGTCCGCAGCCGACCCAGAGCCTCCACCGCAGTCGTGCAATCCACGTCCAGGCGGCGCTGGCCTGCTGTGCTGGCCGTCGCTGACGGGCTCGTGGCGGTGGCTGTTGCAGCTGATGCCGAGACAAGAGGTGTGCGGATTGCCTCACCTTGAAGCACAGCGTTGGTGAGACGATTGACACTGGCTGACACACCGGGCAAGCGAATCAGGGGCTCACCGCGGCTGGTTTGCACGCTCTTTTGGTTGCCCTCACCGCAGGATGAGGCGACCATGTCGAGCTTCCCAACGCGAGGGAACGAGCGGAATGAACCCGCGGAGGACCACGCCGATGTCGCACGCGTGATATCAACCTTGCGCTTGCTTGGAAGAAAGACAGACTCTGCCGAGCCATCACGCGTGACCGCTGCAGCGGCTTGTGCTGTGGTGGCGGCTGTGGTGTCGGGCATGTGGTAGGCATTCGGAGGACGCAGGGGCAGCATGTCCTGACACAATGGGTTGGTGCAAAGCACATAGGCACACGTGGCCGCGTACAGATCCACGGCCGACACGAGCCGCACGGCAGTCGTGCTCGCAAAGTAGTCCTCGACAAGGCGTTGCGCCGCACCGGACTCGGTCAGCGTGAGGAACCAGTGCGGGCTGCGTGTGGTCGGCGCACCTGCCGCGGGTGCCTCCGATGACGTGGCGGAGGTTCCGGTTGGCCTGGGGGCAGCCGCTTTGGAAGCGGACGAGTGACCGGCGACGGCCTCACGCAGGCGTCTCTGGACGAACAGTTGCTCGTACTGCGCCAAGTGAAGCGCTGCCTCACGCATCAGAATCTCTCTCCCGGCAACGCGGGCACAGTGTCCACGCACGGCACCGCTGTCCGCATTGGTGGCGGCTGGGACCTCTGGGTCTTCTGGCTTCACCACATCGCTTGACTCTGTCGTGAATGAGCTGGCATCTTGGCGAGCAGCGTACCAATCACGGGCCGCAGCATCGACTTGGAGTGCCATCACGGGGCCACGAAGATGACGCGTGATGGCCTGCATGTCTTCCAGCCAGGCGGCATTTTGCTGCACGGCCTGCAGACGCCACTCTTTCGCCTCCCCTGACCGTGCGCTTGTTTTGCCAACGGGGGAAACCGTAGACGCGACTCCACGCCAGTTGGGCATTGAGGAGAGAAAAAAGTCCACCAGAAGCGAGGTGGCACTGACGGGGTCTGTGACGACGACCATGGCCGTGGACAGCGCTTCCTTCCCGGTCGAGCCCTTCGTTGCCGCTAGCTCCTGTGGTGTGCGCTTGACAAGACTTGCTTCAAACGGAAAGACATCGCGTGCTTCGGCAAAGACAACCGGCATACCGGCTTCTTCAACACGGTTCACGGCATCCGCTGCGGCCGTTTCAGAGTGGCGCTGGCTGCTGTTCGAGGCCGTCTTCGTCGTCGTTGCCGTGGTGGCCGAGGGCATGAGAGACGCGATGGGCTCGAAGAGAAACTCGTGCGGAATGCCGTAGGCGCGGCTTATCCAGAGCAACATCACCGCAGCCGGGTCGCCTTGTAGGGCACGCACAACAAAGACAACCCCAGCCGTCTCTGCCGACCGAGTTGTCTCTGCCGGCTGGGCTGAAGCGATGTTGTCTTCGCCGGACGACGGTGACTCACGCTGGTATGCTGTGGGGCAGTCGATAGGAATGTGCGCGTGCCGGACCGCGGACAGCGTATCGCGCAGCTTCGAGGAGGACAGTGTGGCAGAGGGGGAGGACGACACGGAGTCACCTGCGGAGGACAGAAGAACGGCCTGGCGCACGGCACTCTCGATGACCGGGAGGAGAGTGGGGCAGGGGTGTGCATCCATCACGGCGAGCACCTCAGCGCAGAACGTCTCGGTTGCGACGAGGGCCGTCATGGTGCCACGCAGTGCGACCCACGCTTGGCGGCACATGCGTCCATTTACGTCGTACCACGCGACGTGCGAGGTAGAAGTGGTTGTGTCCATCTTCACAAGAGACGAAGATGAGTCAGAGGAGGCTGTGCGCGCATGGGAGGAAGAGGCAGGAGCGTCGCCAACGAGGGCTTGTTGGCGAAGTGCGTAGAGGCGCCAACGCTCCTCAGCAGACAGTTTGCTCCAGACGTGGGTGTGAAATTGCGGGAGCGTCATGATGTGTGCCAGACGCGCGGCGAGGAGTGCCGCAAACGGCGAGGGCTCCTGTGATGAAAGCATATATGTGCGTATGTGTGTGTGTGTGAAGCGAACACGCTGTCAGTGAGAAGCTAGTCAGCAAAAAAAAGGAAAAGAAAAAATGTCGAGGACGCGATGCAATGAAGAATGCCCAATATGGAAAGAGAGAAAGAGATGATGATGATGATTATGAGTCACGCTAGTAGTGAAAAACAGCAACAATGAATCCAATGTTCAGAAAATCAACAATGCGTTTTGAGGAGCAGCAGTGGATGTGCACAGATTCACAGACTTGCACGCACGCAGCTGCAAAACGACAGAAGTGTGAGTGGAGAGGAACAGATAGAAGAAAAAAAACCCGAAGAGAAACTGAGATGGTGGCGAAAGAAACCCATACACCACACAATGTTGAAAACCAGGCTTGATTCCTGTCGAGGCTAATGTCACATATCAAAAAAAGCGTAGAGGTGCACAAGAGGAGGAGGAGGAGGAGTAAGATGGCTGAACAGTTCAAACAAGACAGAGAGAGAAGAAGCGGAGAATGCCTCGCGTGGGAGTTTCTAAAACAGAAAAAAAAAACACCGTTTCAAACAGATAAAATGGAATGAACATCCGCACCGTGGTGCGGCGGAAACCATGTCAACAGTGCGAGGAGGTGATTTCCCATCTTTTCATGATGGTGATACGGCCCTTGCTTGTGCGATTGTTTTTATTCTCATTTGTTCGCGCTTCACTTTTCGAATGTGGTGACGTATTGAGAAGAGGCGAAGAAAAGAAGAAAAAAAGAGTAAAACAGCACTGATGATTTTGTGATCATCGACGGCCCCCTGAGTGCCAACGAGAGAGAGGGAGAGAGAAACAAAGTGAGAATACCTGTGTGTGTGTGTATGCCATCTACTCATGCGCTGCCGAGACACGCGTAGGCTCGAGAGGACCGCCCACAAGCGTGAGCTGCCCCATCTCAGTGCCAGCGACAATGACGAACTGCAGCCGCCGCCGCGGCGAGGCAGGGGAGGAGGAGAATATCTGGCTTTCAGCGTGGGTGGGGTCTGTCACGTCGACAGGAACCCATTCACACCACGACGCCACACAGTTGACAACACCAGCGCGGAACTGGTCTTGGTGGTTGTACTCGCCTGCTTCACGCGCGACAGCACGTCGCACGGCGGCGGCGCTGAGGTAGTACGACGATGCGGTCTCGGGGCCCACGGCTCCAGCGAGATGGTCTGCCTCCGGCGTGGGCGACAGTGGCGAATGCGCAGAGAGAGGTGAGGCCAGAGGTGAGCTCACACTGACAGGGCCGCCTTCAGGTGATGAGAAGGCGCGTGCTGTGTGTTGCTCAATCATCCTGCGAATGACTGGTGCGAGCTCTGATATAGCCGGCTCTTGGAACGGCTTCCATGCTGCCGTGGCACGCGCAGAGCCGCTTCTTCTGTCTTGCGCACCACCGCCAGGCGGGAGCTCGGTCTGTGCCGTGGCCTGCGGTCGTGCGCTGGCTTCCTGTGCACGTTGGCTTGACGTGTGCGTCAACACCGAGAGACAGCCGAGGGTTTGGCCCTGCGGCGCACAGAAGGCGCCGCAGAAGGAGAGTAAGTGCGACGTCTTGTCGTCGCAGGCCTTGTCCGGTGAGGGTGGCGGCAACGCGCAGTGCCGCGGCAAGGAAGCTACTGTGACGAGGTGAGAGAAGGCCTGCCAAATCTGAGCCCATGAACACACCCGCAGCAGCCGCTGAAGCTGTTCATGACGCCGTGCCTGCATTGAGCTAGAGGGCGCGGCCAACGCGCCGTCTGCCGCATCGGCTCGCGTGGTGTCGATTGGCAACTTGGGGTCACCTTCACACGGATGATCGCCACGCGCCTCTCCCGCTACCTGGTCCTCCTCCTCCTCCTCGTCCTCCCCGGAGGGCGACAAGGACACGGATAAGGCGGCAAAAGGGTCGACGTGTGTGAACACGCTGGTGACCGACGCAGCACACTCAGCTGCATCGCAACGGGTCGCGGAGGGGGTGGTGTCAAGACGGAGAGAGTCCTCTGCATGGCGCAGCGCAGACGTGGCGGCCACGAGAAGCTGCGTGGTTGTCTCGTCTTCGTCGTCGTCGTAGTGTCCAGAATGCGCGTGATGGCGATCACCGGCGTCCACCGGGGTGCGACACGGTGGGACTGTGTCATAGGGCTCTGGAACGGGTGGGGCCCCGCCACCCCACCGGTCTACGCGACGAAGAAGCTCGGACAACGACACAGACGCGCGCCGCTTCGCTGCTCGCCACGCGTCGTGCTTGTCTTCCATCACGCCAGCGGGTGCAGTGCCGTCCGTGCCCGCGTCTGCCATCGGCTCCGCGGAAGTGAGGCCTGCCAAGGCAGCCTCGACAAAGCGAGCCGGTGCTGCCAGGGTGACGACGCTCACACGATCGCCACTCAGCGCGTCGAATACATAGACTTGATGTCCAAGACCACCAATCGAGACCAACACCGTTTCCTCCACCGCGTTCGCAGTGCCCCCACGACCCTCGGCAACACCAACCGGTGCCGCAAGTGTGGTAAGACTACACGGGAGGCAGAAAAGAGGCGTCTTGGCGGCGCCTTCGTGGGTTGGGATGATGCCGTTGAGAGTGACAGCGGGGTTGGCGGGCGGACGCGTGGGGCAGACTGGAATAACGCGGACAACATGAGAGCCGTACGTGTCAAAGACCAGACACGCGTAGAAGCCTTCGTGGGACTGCAAGGGCACGCGAATGTTGATGAACTGGCGGTGAGGCCCGATGGCGGCCATGAGGCACAGGTAGCGGCCGTTGACGCTGGTCGGGGCCACACCAGTGGCACTCACTTCCCACACATGCGGTGCTGTTGCCGCGGAAGAGGAGGAGGACGGGCGCGCAGCCCTCGCATTCTCCGTCTCTCGCGGCGTCTTGTTCTGTTGGTGAAGCATGTCTGTGTAGTACCGCGTGGCGAGAGCCATGCGGTTCAACGTGGCGAGAGCCGTGTCGGCGGGCTGGCGCTTCTCTCGAGACGGGGGTGGCGGAGGCGACGGTGGCGTGAGGGGTGCAGACACAGACGTCGACAAGCCGCCCATGGCAATCGGGGCGATGGCACCTTCGCGCCACCGTACCAGGAGCTGCACGGCTGTGTTCGTGTACAGCTCAACGCAGCGCCGTGCAAAGTGGCGCCGTGCCCACCCAATCTTCTCCTCCACGCCCTCCTCATCGCACGAGCTGTGCGGGCGAGTCTCTCCGGCAACGGCAGACGGCCACTCCCACCGCGGCGCACCAGAGGCTTGCAGGGAGAGCAGCGTATAGAGAGGATTGCCGACACCGATGCGGGGGTCGTGCGCCACCTTGGGGAACCCACCAGCGTGGCTCAGGGTGTGTGCGACGTGGTCAAACACCACACAGGCGTCTGCGTTGAACACGACACAAGGTAAGTGGGTTAGGCGCAAGGAGGGGGCACTTTCCACGTGCCGTTGATGAGATTGCGTGTGAGAAAACCCATTGTTGCTCTTGGCGTGATGACGTGAGCCCGTCCAGTCGCCAGCGTGGGTGCCTGGCGGGGTCAGACTGTGCCGAGGAGAGATGCCACGTTCGCGGCGACACGTACGCACCGGCTGAGCGCGGTGCAGGTGAACGCGCGTGTGACGAGGCTGTGTTGAACTGGTGTGTAACGCTGCGCGCGTGGTGCCAGTTCTGAGGAAGAACCAGAACGCGCCACGTGGATGCCCGGGGTGCTGTCCGACGGCATCTTCGTCCTCTTCCTCGCCGTTTCGACATGTCTGCGCTGCCTCTGCCCCGTGAAGATAGGCGTTAAGTGAGTGAAGAGACACGTCTGAATCAGAGCCTTCACGGTCAACCATGCCGCCTACCACCGCATCGGTTTCCTGTGCATGACCGTCTGTGCCGATATCGTGTGGTACAATGCCGTTCACCTCGTCGTGCGCGTCCTCGGCATCGGCGTCGATCACTACAACAGCGGGCTGGCGACGGGCAACGTGCTCGTGGCCAAAAAAACGGCGCACAGTCGCGGCGATAACACCTTCCACGCCAACGGAAGCACGGAGGCGACGGAAACCGCCGCCTGCCCGCACCGCGGTGGCGATGAGAGACTGCTCTGGCACAGCGTAAGGATTCTCATAGAATTCCTCTCGTGACGACTCTCTCCCTGTGAACACGTCACCCACATAATCCCCAACACGGCGTCGGCATGCCTGCGGAGGAGCAAGTGATACCGAAGAGGAGGACGACGACGGCTGTGGCATACGGCCGTAACGGCTGACCACGTCCTCCTCCTCTTCATCCCACGCGGCCCGTTCAGGCACACGGAACCGCACGACACGTGTGCCGGTGAAGAAGGCCGCGGGGTGTGCGTCCTCGACACCACGACGTCCTGCCGCAGCGTCCTCCACAGCCTGCGCCTCTTCTTCCGACATGAGGAGACGCGGCAGCCTGGGCAGGCCACGATCGCCCACGCTGACCTTCTTCGCCATGATATCCGAGCTGTTGTGCCCGTCATCGGCGCCCGCTTCATTCGCGGCACTAAAGGCGAGAAGATTCCCTGCGCTGTCAATCACATACACGCTGCCCATCAAGGCTGAGAACACAGAGCCATGGATGGGCGCGGCGAGGTGAATGCACTGCAGGACGGTGCCCGAGGTCGGCTCCCACCGCAGCACGTCACAACCGCGTGTGCTACTGAGACATTGAAAGGCAGCGAGATGGGCTTGAGCGCTCAGACGCCACGCCGCGGCCTCTGCATCATCGCTGCAATCCACTGCATACCGCCGCCAGAGCTGTCGGAGACGGCCGAGGTCGTCAGAGCGTGTGGCCCACGCCGCACTCACGTGATCCACCGCGGTGAGGCGACTACCAGAGGCGATGCTGTCCTGTGCGTGCCGTCGAAGCACCGCTTTTGGGTCACGCCAGAAGCGCGTGTCAAGCCATTGCGTCTCGATGATGGCGCAGCTCGCGATCGGAAACTGCCCGTAGAGGCGGTTGACTGCCGGGTCTGTCAGCCACATCTCGGACGCCGCGGCTTCTCTGTTGGCGCCGCCCGTGCGAGGACCCGAGTGCTGCGCGAGGCACGCGTGGAGGGAAAACAGACACACCTTGCCGGTGCACTCTGGCACAAATGGAGCCTCTCGTGCCTCTGAAGCGGACAAAATGGGCTGATATTGCACGGAGGCCGCCAAAAAGCGAGAATCAGGGGCGAACGCCAGACTCACATCGCACCCCGTGAACCAGCGTGGACGTCGCGGGAGGTCTGGAATGACGGTGTCAAGCACGAGCTCCTCACCAGGACCAAGGTCATCTGGCAGCTTGAGCGCGTACACTGCGAGCCGACCACGCGTCGTGAGAAGCGCGAGAAAACCACGGCACGGCGACAGACACGTCTGCTGAACCTCTTGCTTCACCTCATCCTCCGGCGAGTCGAAGCAGTCATCGGCAGAGCTGTAATCGAGCATCTGTCCTTCCTCGTCTTCCTCCAATTCGTCCTCCTCCTCATCGTCCCCCGTGGTGATGACAGTGGCAGCGGCGGCGATGTTCTCGTCGTCATCGGTCTCGTTTTCTTCCCCCGACAGCGCTGCACTACGGACAGCTGACTCAGTCGCACTCGTCTCGGAAGGCTGCACATCACCTTCCTCTTCCTCTTCTCGTTCCTCTTCTTCAACACGACTTGAATTCTCCTCCTCCTCCTCATCGTCCTCTTCCACCATACGTGGGGAGGCGAAGTCCGAGGGCTGATTTGGTATGTCAGGAGAGGCGTCGTTGTGTGCAACTGGTGAGAGCAATGACGAGGGTGGGTGCTGCGGCTGCGAGTGGGACTGCTCATCTTGTGGCTGTTCTGCCGTCGCACCACGTCCCTGCAGAGACACGGAGAGCCAGGAAGAGTCGGTGCGCCGTGTACGATGATCCAAAAGCAGCAACTGTGTGGAGGTGGAGAACCCCAATGGGTGCCCTTGAAGATCGAGCAGCGTTGTCTGTTGCGTGAGGGCTCGCTGGATTTGGCTCCGACGTGACAACACCACCAGCTCGGGTGCCACTGTGTGGTCTGTGTACAGGCGTGATCTGCCTTGTCCATGGGCCTGTGCCTCTTCTGCACGGTCCTCGTCCTCGAGTTGTCGAAGCAGTGTCAGATGGGAGGGAGACAGCTTGGCGTACGCCAGGATCGTCACAAGCGTGGTGAGCCGAATGCGGTGGCGGTTTTCGCGCGAGGACATGTGCACGAGGTGGTGGTGGTGGTGATGGGCAGCCGCATCGCCTTCCGCTGGCCACAGCGTCGTGGCCTCATCGTCCAGAGAACCGCAGCCCTCGTGCAGGGCGTCACGCAACGCCACGACGAGCTCGGCCGGCGACGACGTGCTAGGCGGCGCGAGCAGGGTGAGGAGAAGCCGCGCACGCAGGTAGGCCATGCCATCCTGGATTCGGTTCCCTCTGCGACCACCACTGCCGAGAGGCGACGAGGGAAGGGATGACGTCGTACGGTGTGTGCACGCCACGGCCCACTCCGCCAGCACCAGGCCAAGGCAGGCGAGCGAGGAAACGGTGTCCGCTACCTCTGGGATACTGCTGACATCTCCCGGGCGTGGCGTCGTGGTAACCACGAGCGCGCACTCTGCGATGGACAAGACGACCCACGTCAGTACTCGCACGCGACGCCACGATGCAACGGACGGAGGACTGCCTGTTTGTATTGTGGAAATGTCAGCGACGCTGCTTACATCATCGCGTAGCACGCCTTCGCCTGGCTGCTGCTGCGAGTATGTCACCCCATGCGGTCCTGTTGTTGTTGTTGTTGTTGACGCGGATGGAGGTGGTGGTGGCGTCGGCGGGAGGAGAAGAAGGTGCTCAATTTGAGTCATCAACCCATTCCACCTAGATGGATCAGTGCCAGCCCCATCGCCTTGCTGTGAGCCGACCACGGCTGCATTTGCCGTTTTTGCGTCTTGCAGTATCTGGAGAGCACTGCGGTGCAGCACCCAACCCTGCACGTGTCGCGCACGCTGACTCCACACACAGCTGGCGCTCTCGAGGCGATCCGTCGCCGCGGGTGAACTTCCGAGTTGATGCGCGTTGTCGCCTGGCGGCATGCCTTCTTCTTGGTGACGTGTGAGACACGCCATGCGCTGGGTGTCTTCGCTAAGGGCCAGTGCTGCCGCGACAAGTGCCTCCATCCGTTGTCCAGGTAGCACATCAGAAGGTGAGGAGGAGACGGGGTGGCCCAGATCCACCTCTATCGCACGCTCCGTCACGATCAGCTGCAGCCATTGCATTCGGCAGAACTGCACGCAGAGAGCCATCAAAGGTGATGACGAGGGGGTCGCATCAGGTCTGAAGAGAGACACAAGGCCCCCCGCTAAGTCTGTCAGCATTTCCTGAACAGTGAAGGGATCGGATTCACTGTGGCACGCGATCAGCGGCGACAAGGCCTGTCGTGCAAGGTTTTCGAGAGCGCGAGAGACGGCCGTGACCTGCTCAAGTCGTGGCTGCATCGCCGTCGGTCGCCAACCACCGGCTGAACGCACATACCACGGCCAATACTCACGGTTTGCTTCGAGTACATATGCCAGTGGGTGCGGCAGATGACCAGGCTCATCTGGACTTGCTTGTGTGCTTCGGTGGAGATCGACACGGGGGTCTGTGTGCTGTGCTGTGGAGGGTGCGGGGGAAGACGAGGCCGTTGTTGTGGTGGGCGAGGAGGACACTCCTGAACCGACAGCATTGGCCGTGTGGACGTCTGATGTTGCTCGCGTGGGCGATGACGCCCCATCAGAGACGCTGGCGCTGCCCGGACGACGAGGACCGGTTGTGGAGGGTGCGGCGCTTGCTTGGTGTGACCCCTGTAATTCACGCTCGAGAGAGTCGACGGTGTCGGTGAGACCAAGACTGAGCAGCAGGTCGCGAAGGAGGTTCACGGTAGGGGTGGTTGGCGCGGGCTGCGATGCCCGCTGATCCATAGTGAATAACAGAAAAGGAAAAAGCAAAGAAGGTGAGTGAGAGCAATAAAAAAAACAACTGATCGATATAATGTCAAATGGAGTCAAGCAATGGCAAAACGGGAAGAAGAACAGAGCAAAAATAAATAAACGAAACAGAA
Source organism: Wallacemonas sp. 195SL (assembly GCA_030849605.1). NCBI lineage: Eukaryota > Euglenozoa > Kinetoplastea > Trypanosomatida > Trypanosomatidae > Wallacemonas > Wallacemonas sp. 195SL. The sequence goes on along the minus strand of JASANS010002396.1, from coordinate 71,894 downwards.
AACAAGTCTGTGTGGGTGTCGTTATCGTCGCGACTTGCCAAGGAGCAGTGCGATTCTCTGTGTGTGTGTTCTCCTATCCTTGCAGCGATGACGGTATCAAGAACAAGGAGAAAAAAAGTATGCGAGTACGTGGAGAAGAGAGAGAGAGAGAGGTGGAGAGACTGATTGGGTACGCCATCAGCACAATCACGCACGCGACAGTCTGACGTAACGCCGGCCGCGACAATAACCAAGAGAATACAGGGGGAGGAAGCTACGAAGAGAGAAAGCGTGGCTGCCTCGTTCCTCGACCGTCACCTTGTACACTCTTGCTTCCTGGAATATTGTCTGTGGAAGGAACGAGAGACGCAAGAGAACGACGCTCTCACAGACATAGCATCATCAAAAACAGCATGCTTGTTTGTTCAGTGGCATGCTCATGGCTCAGTTTGACATTTTTTTTTGTGTGTATTATGAATGACTGGCACTTCCGTTGCGACAACAGAAACCGAGACAAACACGGATTTTCTGGTCTCTCTCTTTTTCACACCAATCCAGGTCGCTTCACAGCATCATGCTCACATGAGCCTGGAGATCCTCCTCTACGCCCTTTAAAAGAACGAGAAGTTGAAGGAACTGATCCTTCTCCAGCTGCGTGCCCCACGACGGAATCAAGGCCGGCACGCGGACCACTTCTCCTGCAACTGTGGACGAGCCTCGCTCTGGCGCGGCGCCGCCGGCCTCGTTCGCGGCTAGGAGCTCTGCTGAAGGCACAGAGACGGTAGAGGTTGTCGCTGCCTTGATGGATTGCCCACGACGACCAGGACCCGCCGCGTCACCTCCACCGGCATCACCAGCCACGCCCATCGACGCGCGGTTCTGTGCTGAGGGGGCCGGCGGCGAGGGCGGCGAGCCAGGTAGGTGTTGTCCTCCACCTCGCACACCGCGCACGGACGTCACCGAGAACGCGTTGCCGCCTGTGGCCGACCCGCTCGTGCTTGTCGTCGTCGTCGCCGCCAGGCTGTCTACCACACTCGCAGCTGACACCGTTGCGAGGCGAGGCAACTGCACCCGCTCCTCATCCACATCAGCCAAGTACGTCTCGATGAGAGTGAGTGCGTCGTGGAGCTGCCCTTGGCAAATGAAAAAGTCAGCCGCGTTGAGCACCATCGCCGCGCGCACGGGATCGTGAGGTGAGAGATTCACCTCGGCATCCTCCAAGGCTTCCTCGTAGAGCGCGTGCACATCGACGGGTGTCTTGACGGAGGGATAGCGAAAGCGGTGGTGATGCACCAATGCAGGCACGTCAACGGCGCTGCTGGTGTTTGTGGGAGTCGCGTTGGTGGCAGGGCTATTGTGGGCGTCTGCGTGGTTGCTGTGGCCCGGCTGGCCGCGTCGCGCGGCGCTGAGTGCGCCGGTGGAGTGGCTGCGTACGCGTGCAGAGGTGTGTTGCTGTGCGCGTACACCACGGCCGCCGCGACCACTACTGACGTTGCGATTCTCCACGTCATGCATTGGGTACGCGGTGTGGCTCCGCTCAGCCAAGGGTAGATTGTCACTTCTCTGATGAAAGGGGTCGTCGAGCTCACCAGCGCCGTGGTCTGGCCCGGCCTTCACTGGGGTCTGGATGACACTCTGGGAGGCGCGGAGCTGCCCGTGAGAGCCGGCAGAGGCAGCCGGCGTGTGCGTGTGTCTGCGACTTTCACTGTGAACACTGCTCGTAGGCCGACCGCGGCTGCTCACACCACTACGACTGTCATCGTCTCCGTCCACGCTGTCTTCCTCGTTGTGGTCGTCCGCGCTGCCTTCGCGATGACTCTGCTGCCTCTGTTGGTGATGGAGCAGCGCGACACGGTCATGCGCTGCGACGACGTGCCGTGCGCGTGGCGTGAAGAGAGAGGCGAGCAGATAGACAATGACATCTTCATCCAGCCCTCGCACCGTCGCCGCGATGAGCCGCGTGAGCAGGAAGTGCCGCGGTGGGAGCAAACGTGTGCCTTGGTCGAGAAGGGCACGGGCCGCGCCGAGTCCAGGTGAGGCCGCCAGGTCCGCTCCGAAGCCAGCTCGTGGTTTGTGTGCTGCTGCCGCGGCGACGTAGCGTGTGAGGCTACCAACGCTCTCACCGTGGCCTTTTGCAGGTCGAAACATGCTGCGCACCACGTCCACCGCGCACCCGGGCACGACCAAAGCACGAGGGTCAGACCTCAGCTCCGCCAACTGCCTTGCTTGCTGCTGGGCGGGCGTCAATGATGGCGTAACAGGCAGAGAGCTGGTTCGTGCTCTACTCTCTGCCTCCCTTGGCGCGGCAGTGGCGGTCTGCGTCTCACCTGAGGCTGTGGTGTCCTTCTGCGGCTCGTCCACGTCCGATCGCAAGGAAGCTGCCAGCGATGCGGCACCGCTACCGGGCTTGGGGCTCCTGGTGCGTGTTGTCTTGCTCATCCCAGATCGCGACCGCTTCGCTTTCGCACCGACTGGCCCTGCAGATGTTGTCATCGTTGGCGGCGGCAGCAAGGAAGGAGCGAGGGCGATTGGGCCCGGCAACGCACCTGTTGTCGGCGTAGTGGATGGTTCTGGTGGGGTGGCCGCCTCCTCCTCCTCCTCCCCGTCATAACCACCGTGTGGGGCGCCACCGGGCATGCCGTTCCAGGCCTCCAACGCCCGCGTCCATTCCGAGTCCACGCCGTGCTGCGTGGGGTCCAGCATGTCCGCAAAGCGCTCCAGTAGATTCTCCTCCAACAAGACCCGGTACGCGTCGCAGACCCACTTGCGGTAGAAGAGCCAGGTCCGCCTGTCGGCCACGTAGACGGCTGGAATGAGCCAGTCGAGCAGCGTGCTTACGACCCGAAATGTGATGAGGGTCATCTCCCCGCACACCTGGCTCTCCATGTGCTCGAGCGAGGTGAGGGCGTCACCGACACGCGTCACGAGATCATCGAGTTCGGCGGCCATCACGGCAGGGATCACGACACCGACCAGGCCGTCATGGTGGTCTTGATGAGCAGACCAGGGAGACGAGGCGGGTGGGGCTCCGCCAGCAGGTGCACGTGAGCGCGTCGCACTCGTCCCCGCCGCGCCACCACCACCGCTTCCACGCCCCGTGCCCTCACCGTCGTCGTCATCGTCTTGCTCCTCCTCCATACCGGCTGCACCAACCGATGAGCGCCCGGCAAAGGAGTCGTCGAGCTTGATGGTCTGCAGGTGCTGCTCGACCAGGCGCCGCATCTGGTTGGCTACGGCCAGCGTGGTGGAGGCGAAAGACACGTTGGCCGCCGAGCCGTCCTCACCACCTTCGTCAGGACTCGCGAACTCGTCTCCCCAGCCACCGCCGCCACGGGTCAGCGTCGCGGCAACCGACTGCGTAAATGACGTCGGTGTCACTCGCTGCTGCTGCTGCTGCTGCTGCTGTGACTGAGACAGATGAGGCGAGACGCCACGGGGTAGGCGATCCACCGCACTCGCACCGCCACCCAGTGCCGCAATGTACGAGTAAAAGCTCTCCGGCAAGACGTCCCCGTCGGAGGCTGTGCTCTGACGCGAGAAGAAGAAGGATGACGGGAGTGGCATAGCGGGAAACGCGCCGCCTTGCCCGGCTGGGGTGGATATGGGTGTGGCCGCGATGGGGCCTGCTGTGGACTGCGCAGAGGCGAACGAGAAGTTCAAAAGCTGCCCCGCTGCGGCAGCCGTGCCGAGCAGATTGGCCTGCTGCTGTCGATTGTTACTGCTCGTGTTGTGGCTAAGGTGCATGTTGCCCCCAGCTGCCCACGCGCCACTGGCGTTGAGAGAGGCCTGTGCTCTCTCCCCGGCCTCCCCGTCGATCACCGCTTGTGCTGGAGGGCGGTTCACGGCACGGTCCCCTTCAGCAACACCCACCGCGGTGCCCTTCTCGTTGCCATCTTCAAGGCCCGCGGTCAGGTCGGAAGCGGAGGCGACGGCCGGCGTGAAAGAAGTGGGGTAGAGGCTGTTCGCGTCTGTCACGGCCAAGTCATTGTCATTGTCGTCGTCGTCGAGCGTGGCGTCCGCCGCGGAGGCATAGCGACGCAAGGCCGCTTCCTGATGCCGTGCGTACTCGGTCAAAACCACCTCCCACGACAAGGCAGACACAAAGAAGTGGAGAATCACATCCGCTGGCGTCAAGGACGTCTCGGGTAGGGGCGGGAGCGACGACGTGGCCGCTGTGGTGCGACCGGCCTTGTTGCGGTCACTATTCGTGCCGGTCATGGCACGACGACGTGCGGCACCATCGCGGTCACGCTCGCCCGCCGCGCCGTGCGTGGGGTTGGACTTGTTGTGGTGCTCACCACCGCCAGCGAGCCCAGCCGGGTTCGCCGTGCCCATTGCTTGACTGTGACGTAGGTCGAGGGCCGCGTTGGTGCAGACTGTAGAACTGGAAGCACACCGTGAGAGGCGTGTGGCGTCACTGGTGAAACCCAGTGCGGCGGCGGTGGTGGTGCCGGAGGCGGAGACGGGTGCAGAGAGCCTGCCCCCACCACCACTGGTCATCACGCCAGCCTCGTCCACCTGCGATGCGTCGCCGTCCATCATGACATTCTCTGCGCGAGACGAGGACTCGTTGGAATCCTCGCCGAACTCGGCCGACATGTGAACGGACTGGGAAGTCTTCAGGCGCTGTTGTTGTTGTTGTTGTTGTTGTTGCAGCGTTCGCATGGCCTCTTCCGAGGTACGCGTGGCGATGGCAGGGGCAAGCTGCGTGACAGCTGCGAGCCCCGCGCTGTACGAGCGCAATGACGGGCACAAGGTCTGGAGCGCCACCAGCGCAGCAGGCGACGGCAGCGGCAACGCGCGCCGCAAGCCACTCGCCTCGTCAGTACCCGCATCGGTCTGCGCTGTGGCTGTTGTGGTGTCGGCCCGGAGCTGCGACGTCGAAGAGAACCCAGCGCGATCCGGGAGCTCACCACCATCGTCCCCACTGCCGCCCTGACCCACTCCAGCCCCATCTTCCTCCCCAGACCGTTTCGTGCGTGCTGTCGTGGTGATGGCGGTCGGGTCTGCCTCGGTGCCGAAGAGGAGGCCCTCCAGCAGCACCACGAGCGAGGTTTGAATGGCGACCCAGAAGTCCCAGTGGAGCCCTGCGAGTGCGCTGGCCTGATCCTCCTCCTCCTCATTGTCGTGGCTCTTGCGGATCAGAGTGGTGCTGTTGCTGCTGTTGATACAAAGCGAGGTCTGAAGACGCTGAACACACAGCTCGGCCGCACTGAGAGCCTGCGTGCGCGTCGAAGAGGGCGGCGTGGCCGTTCCCCGACGATGACTGTTCCGGCGATCAAAGTGAGGAGGAGGAGGTGACTGGAGGGAGGCTGCAGTCCGGCACATGAGGGCATCCCGTGCGACCGCATCCAGCCGAGCCGGTGACCCCGCGATGAGCAGCGCCAGAAGAGCCTGCATATCCGCGACCCCAACGGCGCCGGTCAAGAAGGACCAGAAGACTTCTTCCCAGACCTCCGCCATGCCGATGGCAGAGTTCGATACAGGGCTGCTGAGCTCCGTGCAGGGCAACGCCGGCCGCGTCGTGGAGGTGCCGCCGAGCTGACAGACGTTATCGGAACTCAACGCCGCGAGGGCGGCGCTCGCGGTGATCGGGGCGAGCATGCTGCTGCTGCCGCTTGGACTCGCCGAGGCTGAGGTCCCTGCGACTGTGATTTGCACGTTACGCTGCGCTGGGCCAAAGAGGGATGGTGGGCGGTGCTGACGTTGGCGGTGCCGAGATGAGCGTGTCGAGGACGAGGCGGCTGGCTCCGCGGCGGCTGCTCCTCCGGTGGAATCACATCCACGACCAGGTGACCTGCTGCGGAGGGGCGCCGGCAGAGGCGTTTCTGCCGCTGTCGCACCCGCCTCAGCCCCGCCTGCTGCTGCCGCCGCCGTGCGCACGGCAGCCGCCACGTGTGCGTTCGACGTGGCCTGTGCGAGCGTGCTCAGGTTTCCCGGCAAACTCCAAGACGCGCTGAGAGGGCTGTGGGAGGCAAAGGTACGTCCACTGTCACCCCCGCCTGCACCTCGCGTAGCTGTCGCTGGTGTGGCTCGTGCGGAGGCATCGACAGTAGACGGGATCGTGGCACTGCTGGGCTCAGCGTCCTCGTGTTGGCCACCAGCGTTCGGCTGGAGGCTGAGATCAGGCGGCGTGGTGGTGGTGGTGTTGGCAGAAGCCCCAGACCCACCGCGGCTTGTCCCTTGCTGGAGCTTCCGCTTGAAGTTCTCGCGCAAGACGGATTGCAGTGCGGAGCAGTTCTGCGGGTTGCGCGAGGTGAACGAGGCGTTTGTCATCATCACATGCGCGTCCGTGACCTCGCCGAACGTGACAGGCGTGCCCAGCGTACGAGACGACAGCGGCGGCTTCGCGTCGATAACGCCATTGCTAGTGTTGCTGCGGCTGCTGCTGCCAGCCGTCGTGGCGTTTGGCAGTGGTGAGATGAGCGAAAACGATGTCTCGCTCACACCCTCCGCGCGGTCTGTCGTTGTGGCAGGGGGCACGAGCAGCGGGTACCTGAGTGTGCGTTGCCATGGTGACAGCGATGGTTCGGGCAGCGGGTCAGACGCGGCGGCGCTGCCATCACGACCGGCTGTCTCTGCCGTACTCACCTGGGCAGGCGACATGACCCGGCTCAGCGCCTCCTGCTGACCGTGCTGCTCAAGTGCCCTGACGGCCACGACACGGGCTTCACAGACGTCCTGCAACACACCACACCGCTCACGCAGGCCTGTCAAGAAGGCATAACACTCCGCCAGCAGCCGCTTTTTTTCGGCAATAACCCGTCGGCGCTGCACTAGCTCGGCAATGAGTGCATCGTACGCACACACAAACAATCGGCGCTCCTCCTCTTGGAGAGACGCGTCGAGGCGGGCCAGGGTGAAGAGAAGCTCTAACATGTACGTGTGGGCGGCCGGTGTCTTCATCTTTTCGAGAGAGGCCAGAAGTGGTATGAAGGAGGCTCGCAACGACTCGGTGATGTTGGGGAGCAGTGAAGAGGCCCCCAAGGCGGCAGATGTGCCGGTCGCAGAGGCGCTCATTTGTGTCAATAAGTGTGTGTGTGTGTGTGCTATTCACGAGTACCCAAACGGCAAACAAAGAAACGAAAATGGAGAATGCAGCACAACACCAAAAAAATCAAAAAAAAAGGAAGAGGTAATCCACTCGTCACACGTGTGTTCGCTCGCATACCACGTTAACTCCTTGTCGTTCCACTGTTGAACGCTTCAGGGAAAACAAATCGAGCAATTAAAAAAAAAAAGAGAATTGATTTTATTGAGAAACCGAAAGAAGGTGAGTTGATGTGATGAGATCGTTGCTTTGACTGGTGCAATATATACATGTCGAAAATACAGACATGTGTACACAGACGCGACACAAGCTGCTCATTTTTTTTTTTGGTGTTGCGATGCTATTACTCTCATAGTCACTCCGCACTCAAGCTCACAATTGTCTTTTTGCTCACTCGTTTTGCAACGATGCGGAGCCTTGCTGAGAACTCAAAGAGCGCGCGATGAAAATGAACGAGCGCACGTATATACATATACTATACGGAGCATGCCAATGCAAGCGTGTAATGAGAGTAAAGTCGTTTCAAACATACACGTTCCTTCTCCTCTTTTTACAGTCCCAATTGTGATTGGACTTGTCCCATTTTGTGAAATTGTTTTTCTGCATGTGCTTAGTGCGATTAATGGGAGAACGAAAAAAAAAAGATGCGAACATAAACCAATTAAAAGAGAGAGAGGGAACAATCCACGGCAGGAAGACAGAGAGAGAGAGCGAGAGGAACACGTCTCCAACAACAACAACGTACGACAACAAATTATCATGTTAACCGGTTTTATTTTTATTTTTATTTTCGGCTCCTTTTTGGACTTCATTGTTGTCCTCGACTTTTTAACTTTCTTCACCCCACGATTCGATGCAGGTGGAAAAAGAAAACGTATGCATTACTCGCGATGGTAAAAACAAGAAAAAAAAAAGAAAGAGTTGAGAGAGGGACTTGGGGCATATGAGGCACACTCAGAGAGCAGCTGTTGCCTCGTCTTCCACCTTGGCGATCGGTGCCTTGTTCATCCTGGCGGTGTCGATCAAATACTGCAGTGAAAAGGCGTTCTCCGTTGACAGCTGCACAAGCATGCGGTGTTGATAGAGACTGCGCAAGAGCATTTTGAGCCCTGGCAGAATTTTGCTATTGTCCTGCGCGTAGCTGCCGAAGGGCACACCCGAGTGCACCAGCGCGGACTGCGCCCACAAGAGGGCCTGCTCAAAACCAGGGCTGCGATCGATGTCGTTGCTTATCCACTGTACCAACGTGCCAAAGTTGGCGGTAGGGGTGGAGGCGATGGCGACAGGAATGGCACTAACCGGCATACGACGCAGACACTCCACGCCGAGCATCTCCTCTCCCAAGGTGAGGGCTCCAATCAAGGCCAGCACGTGCTGCCCATTGTCCAGCTGTGCCTTGACCGCACCCGTCGTGACGTGCGCTTGGAGCTGCTGTGGACGGAACACCGTTCGTGCCACGCGGGTGGAGAACACGAGGAGACCATCCGTCGTCGCCGCCACGAACTCGGACCCGGTCGGTGCAAATGCGACGTCCATCGTCCGCGCGACGAGCTCGGTCTTGCGCTTGCCTGTGGCAAAGTGACGGTGCCGACTGCCGGGCATCTCCATGATTTTGCGACGCGCCAGGGTCTGGTCGTCGTCGTCGATGTCGATGTCACCGAGGAAGCCGGCCTCCGTGACGCCGCGCCATTGGTACTGCTCCTCTGACCCGAGCACGTCCAGGTTGGTGGTGACGGGCCACTTCTTGAGCAGAAAGCCCTGTGCGGCGTTGTACAGCGCAATCCACTTTGAGTCACCTCCCGCCAGAATGCGCTCACCCTCTGGCGAGAAGGCAATGCGGCGAAAGTGTGTGTTGGTGTTGGCAGAGTGCGGCCCCACTGCCTTATTCCACCCACCTGCCGCGTCGAAGCTGGTCTGGAACGTCTTGAGGAGGATCGGCTCCGTCGCGACGGCGGTTTCGTATACGCTAATTTCTTGCTTCGCCGTCAACACCGCCATGCGGCGCCCGCTGTTGCTATATGCAACATCCAGCACCTCGGTACCAATGTCAAGCACTTCGCCATCACCCTTGAGCCTCTCGCCACCGTCTCCAGCGTTGTTGAAGAGATCCCAAAACACAATGTTGTGATCAATGGACCCGGAGGTCAGCGTGGTGCCGGAAGGATGGAATGCCAAGCACGCAATCGGCGCTTCGTGTCCTTGCAGAATGTCCACCACACGCCCTGTCTGCACGGCGAAGAGAAAGATCTTGTTCACGGTGCTGCTGCCCACGGCGAGAATCTCACCCGAAGGGTCAACGGCGAGGCACGAGAGCTGAGTCTGCTCTGGCGGACTGAAGACACGAAACTGACGGAGGCGCACCAGATCGTAACCACGTGCGGTGCCATCCAAACAAGAGGTAAAAAAAGCATTCGTGGCGGAGCTCGTGGCGATGCCTGTGATGCCGCCTTGATGCTCCGTGAAGGTGACGAAGCACTGGCCCGAGCTCGCTTTCCACACCTTCACTTTGCCGTCGTCACCGCCGGAGATGATGTGGTTGCTGTCCGCAGTGATGGCAGTGCGGCTGATGTCGTAGTAATGCGATTGCTCCTTCAGCACGTAGGCTTCCGCACGCCAATCCCAGACCAGCAGCTGCTTCAGATGGGCACTGCCAAATGCAATGAAATCACCATTCGGCGAGAAGCGGGCGGCTGTGAGGGCCTGTGCGGAGATGGAGAGAAGGTGAACCAGAGGGAACTGATCCTCCGTGCCCATGAGCGTGGAAGAGGAACCATTGACTGCCGCATCGGTGGCTGTGCTCGTCGTCGTCGCCGTCGCGGCGGCGGCCTTCTCGGAGCTGCCGGGAAGGGCGTGAATGGCGAAGATACCGGTGTTGTACCCTAACGCAACGATGCCACGCCCACGGTGAAAGGCGGTCACGGACACGTTGCCCTTGTGCGTGAGCATGAACTTGTGCTCTACCTCAAAAGAGTAACGCAGGATTGGCGGCAGGTGCGCGTCATCAGCCGTCGAGACACGCACGCCGTCGAGCTGGAGCTGTTCAAGTCGCTGACGCTCGAGAAAGCTGCGTGGAGGCTTCTGACCATCCTCATCCTCTTCCTCTTCCTCGCCGGCGGCTTCTTGCACGCGTGCGTTCATCTGACCCACCGCGATCGCACGGAGCACATCCTTGCGTGTGATCTTGGTGCGGCGCCAAGTCATGGCGACGTTGTCAGCAGAGATACTCAACACTCGTGTTGCGTCGTCATTTGTGAACCACGCGCTGAGCACGCCACTGCGGTGCCCGACGAGCGCGTTCTGCTGAATCGCGGTGCCCTTTGTCTGCAGCTTGCCTTGGCGAGGCACGATTTTCATTCGTGCATCTTGCCCGCTCACGAGAATATGCTCACTGTCGTCAGTCCACTCTAGATTCAAAATCGGAAGTGTGAGCACGGCGTGCAGGTTTTCAATTCGGTGGCAGCCATGGAAGCTCACCACACGCTTGGAAGGGGCTGTGTAGACCTGCAACGTTGTTTCCAACGCAAGCGCCACGTACTTGCCGCACGGGCTGAACTTCACCGTCGAGATGGTGCAGGATGGAGGAAATGAGATGGTATCCAGCACCACACGTGCAGACAGCGAGTAGAAGAAACCGAGCCCACGGTTACCAATCGCGATCAACAGCGCACCATCTGGAGAGACGTCAAAGCACTGGATGGAGCTGTTGCTGCACGCCATGGAGACATGGCCCTCCTGCTGAAGCTGAATGGCGGAGATGTAGTTGTTCACGGGGGAGTACAGCTGCGCACCATCAGGAGAAAAAGAAAGGTTGCCGCCTGTGTACAGCATGCCGTGAACGGCCGCCAACTGGAAGTTGTGCATTTTGGCTTGATTTCCTTGACACGTTTCACGTTCTCTGCTTGACGAGCTGGGGATGTTTACGGTTGTACACGGTGCTTGTTCTTGGTGGGCCTCTTTCTATCTCTGTGTGTACAGATCTAGTGAAGCAAGAAAAGTTAACCAAATAGTTCGAATGAGAGGCGATGAAGAGAGGGGAGAGTGACAGAAATGAGTGATGTATTTGGCATTAATTTTTGCGTGTCTTGGTGATATGAGTGTCCACGTCTGTGCTGTCTCTCGTTGTGACACAGATGCACTCAAAAGAAGGCTGAGTAGAACGGACACACACACATACACATACAAATACATAAAAAGGCATGTTCAAGCACACAAGCGACAGCAACCACCCAACGTGCCACGCGACGCGACACACAGTGCACACAATCATCGTTCTGCAAAACAGTCCTTGAAGAAAAAAATGTACTGCTGGGAGGCCCGAAGCAAAGGCACATTCCATGAAGAGAACCTTGTCCAGATTCGCTGCGGAGAACCATCCCGCACTTTTTTTTTCTCTTTTTTTTTTTGTGTTTGTGCTTATTACAATAACGATTACAATATTTTAATTTAAGAAAGAAAACGGCAGTCAAACAAATAAAACAACAAAACAGAAGGAAAAAAAAACACATAACACCATCGCCACGAAAAAAAAATGAATCAAGTAGGAGCGATTTTCAGTTGACAAACAAACGTGCGCCGGAAACAAAAACAAACAATAGAATACCACCAAAGAGAGATAGATAGATACGAAACAGATGCCACACATTTGGCTCTGCCGATTCAACTTTTTTTTTTTTTACAAGGGAAGGCGGCTGTTAGTACACAATATCCGCGACCACCTCATCGTCTAGGTCAGCGTCGAACTGGCCAGCGTTCAGCCACTGCGAGCTCTTGTCAGCGCTCATGTTCTCCAGCAAGGCGGCGCACTGCGGGTAGGCGGCCGTGACGGAGTCGATAAAGTACTGCGCAGTGCTCATCATCTGCTCATCGGTGTCCGCAACACGGCGCAGGAGAGGCACGTACACTTCCACCTTGAGACGCTCCGCGGAGACGGCGCCGCTCTGGGCCAGCGCACCCGCCGCACGCAGCATCCACATCGTCGCCAGCTTGTCGCCAGCACCGAAGCTGGCGGCCGCGCGCAAATGCTCGGCTGCGGTGTCGAGGAAGGATTGGTCTGTGCGCTGTGGTGCACACACGATGAGTGAGTAGACAATGGCGAAGCCCGCCAACGCGGCGCTCCCCTTCGCCCCTGTCGCCGTCAGCGCACGTTCCTTGATCTCGCTCAGCTCGTCGTCCTTGATGCTCGCGGACTTGGCCAGCGCACCAACAGCCACACCAGCCGCCACCGCCTGCGCGGGTGTCTCTGCGGCCGTCCAGATAGGCATGACGAGGTCCATGAGCTTCGTGACGTGCGGGAAGGCCTTTTCAAAGTTGGCATAGCGCATCACAACGGAGATGAAGCGGCACAGGACTGTGCGGTAGAGCGGCGAGTCGACGGCGGCCTTCTTGGTGACGACCGTGCCGAGAATCAGATCCGCGTACTTCTCAGACCGACGCAGGAGCTGGATGACCACGCGCAGCGCCAGCACACGCGCTTCACCCGAGTCGCACAGCGCGGCATTGAACATGGCCAACGCCATCGTGCCCTCCACCATCTTCTCCTTGCCACTCGCCGGGTAGTCGAGCAGCTGCAGGCAAAGCTGAACCAGCGCTAGCACAACGCTGCCATCGTTTCGAGTGAAGAGCGTCTTGGAGCAGCGACCAGCCACCGTGTTGGCGGCCGACGCGCTCGTGGCACGCGGGGCAAACTCCATCAAGTCGCGAATGCACTCCACCGCGAGCACCTTCTGCTGCGGCGTACCGTAGTCCAAACCGCGGTTGTAGAAGTTCATGAGCGTGTCGAACAGACGCGGGTCACCCTCTGCAAGAACAGCAAAGTCAGGTGTGCTGCTGCTGATGGAGGCACGCGCGGTGACGGCGATGGTGGACTGGAACACATCGAGGAGCTGCAGCAGGTAGCGGCCTGCCACACGCTTCGCCGCGGTCACGTCCTGCTGCTCCTCCTCGGGCAGCTCTTGCACGACACGGCGCTCGAGGCTGTTGATGAGGTCGCCGACGATGCGCACCGCGTCGAGACGCACGGCTTCTTCGTCGTCGCCGAGTGCGCCGAGAATGACGCGGAATGCTGAGGTCAAACCCTCCACGTTCTCCGTGTCCGTACCCAAGGCAAACGCCTCCGCTGCGAGCACTGCGCCGTGACGCGTAGAGGGCACATTGGCTGCACGCTGGAAGTACTCGACGGGCAATTCGTGGTACTCGTCTGGCATCATCGAGACAAACTTGGACATCACCGTGCCGGCATCCTCCACGTTCTGCACCAAGAATGCCAAGAAGAGCTTCACAAGGGTCTCCATGTACTTGCGCAACTCGCCTTCAGCCTCCTCAATGTCGAGGATAGCATCGATGAGCTCCAGATTGGCGGGCGTGTAGGTGGTTTGGGCCTGCAGACGGGCAAAGATGATAGACAGTGCGAGTGTGGGCTTGACCTTGACGACCTCCACCACACCACGCACGCTCGTCTTGAGTTGCTCCTCCACGGCCTTCTCAATCAAGTTCTCACCCGCCATCTTCGACACACGCGCGAAGACTTGACGCGCCGCTTCCTGCACCTCAGTGTCGCTATCTTGCATGCCAGGGAGCACGCAGCCCACGATCTGACCGCCCATGCCCACCAGCCGCCTTGCATCCGCGAACTGCACAACGGCGACGAGGCCATTCAAAGACCCAAGGCGACCCTCGCGGGTGTTCTCCTTGTAGTTGTCACAAAACGCGTTGACAAAGCGATCAATGAACTCCTGCATGCGGCAGGTGAACTCGATGGTCTTCTGCGCCACCTCCACACAGTCCGGGTTGGGAGAACCACAGAAGTGCACGAGCAGGCTGACGAGACCGTCGAACATCTTGCCAACCGCCGCACGGATGCTTGCGACACAAGCCTGCCAGGCGAGATTACAGTCTGTGCGAACCGTCGTGCTGTGCTCGTTGCGACCACAGTACACGGCGGAGAGCATGCTGATCATATCGTTCGTGCCCAACATCTCCTCCAGCGAGCCCAGAATGGAGATGCCACGCTTTTCGACATCACGCGCGTTCTCCATCGTGAGAATACCGGTTGCCGCCTCGTCGCTGTGGCCTACTACGCTGTCATCGACGACCGCATCGGGGTCGGTGGCGGCGATGGCCTGCTCCAGCGCGGCGCGCTCCTCGCCCTCCACAGTCGCCAGCGCCTCCTGGATACGCATGCGCTTCTTGATGTGCGAGACCATGTGCAGCAGCAGCTTCGATGCGAGCACGAGGGAGCTGTGCCGCAGCGTCGTCACCTCACTCGACACGCCACGGAGGAGCGGCTTGACGACCATGTCAAGATGCCGCGTGCCGTAGAGGCCAATGATGCTATCGCCTGCGACCAAAGCAACATCCCGCACCTTGTCGGAAAAGTGCGATAGCCCCTCGAGGACCCAAGGGAAGCCCAGTGGCAGGAACTCCTGGAAGTTGGCAGGATCGAGCGTGGAGGGGGCGTACACCATAATGTAGAGGAAGCCCTCACGCACAGGCGGGCGCTCGTCCGTCATGCCACCACGAATCGTGTCAAAGTACACCTTCAGCAGGTGCGGACCGCAGGCGTGGACGACCTCCACGAAGACCTGTGCGGCGCCGGCCTTCTCGATCGTACCCGCGTGAACACGCTGCATCACCGAGAATGACCACTGCGCGAGATCATCCACGAGCTGGTCACCCATCGCCGCCGCCAGCACACCAGCCGCCTTGGCCGCCGTCGTACGGGCTTCCGTGGAAGGATCCTGCGAGGCATCCTTGAGCAGCTGCACCAGGTCATCAACGTAGGGGGCGAGAGTCTTGGGGTCATTCACAAGGCTCACCATGGCCGCCGCGATCTGAGCCGCCTTGGGGCGCGTGTGCGCGTTTTGCGAGTTGAGACCGCGCGAGATGACCGGAATGATCAGCGCGAGCGAGGCCGGGTCAACGACGTTGATGAAGCGCGTGTAGAGCAGTGCATCCAGCGCAGCTTCCGTGTCTGAGCTTGGGGAGCGCATGGCGTTGAGAATGAGCTCAACATGTTCTTGGATCTCGGGATTCGACACCACACCAGCCACACGGCGCAGCGCGTTGAAGGCGGCGGTGGAGACGGTGTTGTTGACGTCAAACAAGCAGCCAATGATATGCTTCATAATAGCAGGCAGCGTCGCGGCCAGCTGCTTCGGCGAGCAGAAGGCGACGTAGCCAATGAAGTTGAGCGGTGGGACACGACGCTTCGCCACGTCGGACGACAGGCCGCTGACCAGGCGAGGAATGAGCTGGCGCAGCCCAACGCCGGAGAGGCTGGACATCATGACACGGGCTGCGTCATCGGCGCACTCGGAGATCTTGGGGTCGGGGTCGGCGACGCTCTCGAGGAGAACGGGGGAGAGCGCCAGCGCGTAGGGCTCGAAGCGGGTGCCGAGGACCTCGCACAGCACCTCCATCAGCACCATCACACCGGACTTCTCCGCTTGCTTGCCCTTGGATGCCTGCTCCATCGTATCCAGAACGTGGAAACGCTCAAGTGAGGGCAGGCCCAGGCCAGCCAGCACGCCCACCATACCCGACGCGTGTGCCTTCTTGCGAATGTACGAGCCCGAGTGAATAACCTGCTTAATGCACTTCTCCATAAACTCGTCGAGGTTCTTGGACTGACGCACATGGTCGTTCTTGGTCATCTCGGCCATCGAGTCGCACACGCAGCGGTGCACCATGGATGATTGCGAGTTGCTGAGGGTGCGTGTCTGCTGGTCGATGATGTCGTCGAGCAGCGCGTTCTCCTGGAGACGGCAGCCAATAATCGTCAGCCACACCGTTGCTGTAGCAAGATAGAACTCCTTGTGGTTCGCAGACGACTCCTTCGGCGGCTTCTCCAGTCGCACCTTGAGCTCGGGTGCCATGCTGCGCAGCACGGCCACATCGGTATCACCCAGGAGCGTGCGACCCGCGTCCATCACCAGCCGCATCAACCACTCACCCGAAGTGACAGTCTCTGTGATGCTGCAGAGGTACGCCATCACCTTGACCGGCGTGCTGCCGTGCAGGGTGGGGGAGAGGATGTGGATAGCGATCACGGCGGGACTGCCGCCGACGCGGACAATATCCTCCAACCACTGCGCCTGCTGCGCCTCGCTCGTTGTCGTGTCAGCAAACAGCGTCTTCATGACGCGGGCGATGCGCTTGGCCAGGGCCTCGCTGCGGGTGCCGTATGTTTCGAGAAAGTAGAGCAGGCTCGACCAGTCCCGTGGCTCGAGGGTCCACGGGTGGGCTGGGTCCTCAATGATGGCGGTCATGCAGTTGCGAATCGTCGTGTCCTCGTCCTCACCGGCAAAGACGCCTGCGAGCACGAGCGCACGGCGGCATGAGGTGAAGTGAGCGAACTTGCCGAAGCAGGCAGCCGTCACGCGCTGCACAGAGTCCACTGTGCTAAAGAGACCATCTTCAATAGTACTCAAGCGCGCCGCAGGGATCATGCCCATGAGCAGCTGCACGCCCTGCTGCACAGACTTGAAGAGCGCGGGGAAGCTCTGCAGAATCGCACTCAGCAGCTGCAGCGTCTCTGTGGGGTGGGGCAGGTTGGTCTGGCCGAGGCTCTGGACGAGCACACTGAGGAGCTGATGCTGCGTGGAGACGGGAATGGTTGTCTTGACCGCGTTGGAGCCACGGCCGGCCTTGAACGCCACCCGCGCGAACGGCGTCAGCGTGACGAAGAGCGCCGCGGGGAGCATGTTGGGCAGCGCCATGCGCAGCTGGGAGGCGATGAGAGAGATGCGAGACACGTCTGCGATAGCCAGCGTGCGAACCGCGTGAAGGCGGCCCACGGTGAGGCACATGTTCTCAATGAGGTAGCGGAGTGGGGTGTGGGCCATGAGCCCTGTCACCGCATCACACGCCAGCACGCGCAGCACGAGCGGCGACAGCGCAGCGGCATCGGCCACTGCAGCGCTCACCGTCTGACCAACGGCGGCAGGCTTCGGCATCGTCGTGTTTACTACACTCTGCAGGTACGGGTAGAGCTGGGCGACGCAGTTGATGTCGAACTGGCCGTTTGTGCCCATCAGACGCACCGCGAGGAACGGCGTCTTGTTCTGGTGGATGGAGGTCATCATCTGCTGCGACTGCTTCGCCCACTCCGCCTGCACCGCGTCACGACCCTTGGCGAGCGCCACGGCGTCCTTCTTCTTCATGTCCAAGAAGTCATCCTCAGACGTGCCCTTGGGTGGGCGCTCGGGGTAGGTCTTGAGCAGGTGCTGGTCCTTCAGCGTCTCCTCCACGAAGCGGAAGTGCTCGTCGGAAGATTCGGTCGCAACGGCACGCTGCATCGGCGTCAGAGCTTCAAAGAAGGCGACGGAGGCCTTGAGAGCGTCTGCCAGCTTCGTCACGGCCGCCTCCTGACCCGCCACGGTGAGCCGCGCCATGAGCAACACCGCACCACGGCAGGCCGCGATGGAGATGTGCTCAGGCGACGTCCGCATGCGCTCTGCCAAGACGCCCATCACCGACTCGGAGTGCTGCTGCAGAAGATCCACGTTGTCGCTCTGGAGAGGGAAGAGGAGGTCGAGCGTGTCGCGGGTGTGGAGCCGCTTGCCCTCGTCGTAGTACCGGCGGTGGGGATGGCTATTTGCGGCGTAAAAGAAGGGGTCCTCGCCTTGCACGTGGTCGTGTCCAAGGGAGATCAGGACATCGACAAGGGCGGAGTCGATGGCCACGCGAGAGCTGCGCTGGAGCAACGCGGCGACGATCGGCATCACCGCGGGCTGAGCCGTCGAGGACAAGATCATCGGCTTCCTCGCCTCCTGCACACCCACAACACCCTTCAGGAGAGACTCCCATAAACTGATCACCGTGCTCGCCTGCGCAGACACACTATTCACGTACTGGGTGAGCTTGGCGCGCACCAGACCGCTGCGGTGCGTCAGCAGCATGGGTACGGCCCCGTAATGACCTCCGTGCGCGAGGGCCATGGCTGTTTCCACGAGCCGTGATGCCTCTTGTCGGGCGCGAATGGCCTTGGCGACCGTCGCCATGTCAGTCACGTGCGGGTCTTCACCGGCCGCAATGGCATCCCTCGCACCGAGCTGCGTCAGCACCTCCGCGGTGCACAAGAGAGGGCACAGCTTGGTCAGCTGAGTCACCTTGCTCGTGTCCCGCACGGCGAAGATGAGGGCGAGGAAGGCATCGGGACGCGCCACCTCCACCTCCACACACTCCTCCAGAAGATCGCCAATGAGGGCGGCCTGCAGCTCGGGCGAGGTGCGGGTGGGTGCGACGTGGGTGAGCAGCATGCGACGCAGCTCGTCATTGCGCTTCGCGTGCTTCACGGCCTCGTTCAGGCCAGCCTCCACGTCCGACTCGAGCTCCATCAGCGTAACAAGGCGCAGCGCTTCAGCCGCAGATTCGACCGCCGGCACACCGATTTCTCGATTGAGAAGGGCGACGAGCTCCGCGCGGCTATCCGTGACGGGTGGACGCTGCGGCACTGCCTCAGCCATGCTCGCGAGAAGGAAGAGGATGCACGCCTTTTCTGGAGGAGAGCGGCAACGCGTGCCGACGACGAACACGGCGGCCTCGACGAACGCCTTCCATACCGCGGTGCGTGCGTCTTCGGAGCTGGCTTTGGTCAGAAGCTGCGATAGCAGGGTGCCATAGACGGGTGCGAGGTCAACAGCGACACGCAGGGTCAGCACCTTGGCATTGGTCAAAAAAGGAGTGAGCAAGGCCACGATGCTGTCCTTGCCCACGCGGCTGACGTACTCTGCGAGGTCCTCCGTGGGAACGGATCCGAGGACAGCCACGAAATCTTTCAACGCGGTGGGCGTCGTGGAGGTGAGCCCAGCGTTGTACAGGACGAGCTGAATCGCATCTTGCGGTTGCTGCAGACGCAGTGAGCCGGCGACAGGTCGGCGCGCGCCGAGAACGTTGTAAAGTGTACCAGGGGCGATCTTTACAACAGCAGCAATGTTTTCCTTCGCGATGGGAGACGACCACGGCTGCGCCACACACACCGAAAGCGCCACGACGTCGACAGGGAGGAGACCACCTTGCTCGAGCACGGCCTGCACACGCTCTGGCACTTCCGCGTGTACCTCGGTCAAGATGCGCTGCAGGCGACGCACGGGTCCGCTCTCCAAAAACACTTCATTGCCGTGGACCTCGCCGTCTGCGGTGTGCTTGCGGCTGTGCTTGGCCACGTGTGCGTGAATGGCGGCGTACTGCCGCACCACCTCAGCCAAGGTCACGAGGAAAAGTCGCTGCACTTCGTCTTCCGTGAAGGCCTTCAGACGTGGCTGCGTTGTGTCCTTGCGGGGCTCCTTGCGCCTCAAGACCGCCTCCTTCACCGTCATCCCGAACAAAACTGGTGCGCTGTGATGGAGCAATTCCTCCACGCACCGAACGCCTGCGCGTGTTGTGGGGGTCTTCAGCAGCGTTGCCGCCGCCGCCGTGAGAGCCGTGCCCCACTCGGCCACGCTCAGCGGCGTCTTCGCGACCACAGCGGGCAGCAGCTGCTTCTGCAGCGTACGTTGGCAGCTGTCCGGCAGAGAGGGAATGCGTGCCGCACCGATGATGCACTGTACGACGTGGAGAGGGTGGTATGGCTTGAGTGGGCGTTGGGACAAGTGTAGCATGTCCTCCGTTACCTCCTCAACCTTGAGACCGCCCTCAATCTGTTCTCGACGCTCCTTCTGGAAGTTCGCCAGCTGTTCAGCCTCTTTTTCAGACAAAGGGTTGTTGTACTGTGCGAGAGCTTCGATGGCCGCGGGGGAGGTGCGGGTGCGCTGAAGCGCGGCCGCAACGCGCTGAATATCCATTCTGCTTGAAAAAGGAAAAATGGAAGTTTAGCTTGTTTGTTGGTGAGTACAACCAACAGATAATGTCAAAAACGAAAAAGTGTGCGAGAGAGGGATTGAGGAGCAGAAGAAGAAAAAAGAAGCCACACTTCCTGTGATGGCACTATTTAGAGAGAACGAAAAAATCCTTTTTTCTTTCTTTTTTTTGTTCCGTTACTCTTCTCGGTTTAGCTTAAATCGATTTTTTTCCTTTTTGACGCGTAAGACCAGCACAGTTAGCGAAAAAAAAAAATGAGATTGATAGAAATGAGATGGAGGAGAGAGGTGCCATTGGGGACGTGAAACAAGGAGAGATTGATAGAGAGAGAGAGAAAACGCGCAGTCGTTGTGCAGAACAACACACGAAAAGAGAAGAGCACGACTGGCACAACACACACACACACACACCATCCTTTCGCGTGTCGTAGCTCGTGTGCTGTTTGATGTGGCGTGCCCCTTGCGCGTGATGCCACACCAGTGCGGTGAAGCGTGTACAACCGCGACTTGTTGGTTCTCCGTAATAAGACGTCTTTACTTTTTTTTTGTATTTTTGCATGCTGACCAAAGCCGAACGTACTTCGACTCGCCTGCAGCTAACTTTCGTTAAGAGAGGATACAGATGTTTTTGTTTTTGTGCGGCGTGCTCTATACAGATGCAAAATCTGTGTGTATACGCGCGCATGTATTTTTTTTCGTTACTTGTTTTGCGCACAGAGAGAAATAGTGGTAGTATCGACTCACAGGTGCGATCGTGTTGATGTACACCCACACAGAGGACAACACCCACAACAGCAGAGCCAGACATGTGACTGCGTCATCTTGGTGCGCGCGCACAGGCTTCACGTCTCTACATCGACTTACGAAGTCGTGCGGCGCTTCTTCAGAATAGACAAATTAATGAGAACCTGCGCGACGTGCACTGCCGCAGCAAGGATCATGCCACCAACAGGGCACGTGCTGAATGCAATCCACACAAACACCACACCAGCGAGAGGAAGTGGGTTGACGGTGGAGAGACGAAGGCACTTTGCCGCGATGGAGACGTGAATGATGGTGCTGAAGGAGCACGCACAGGTGATGATCCACACCGCAGGGTACGGTAGCGGTCCCAACGTGTAGCCAGGCACGTTGATCGCGGTGCGTGCGACCACGTTGTGCATGGGTAAACACGTCAGCAGCACGAAGCTGTTCGCGACGACGAAGAGAGTTTGAATGCGGAAGACCATGCGCCACTTGCGGCACACGATGCCAATGATCGTCTGGGCCTGCGTGATGTTGTAGAAAATGTAGACGTAGTCAATGTAGGCCAAGCGAGCCAGGTAGGCTGCCCAGCTGGGAGACACAACCGCCTCCCACTGCGCGGGGCTGAAGGGGGCCGCGGTGCCCACTGTGGGGATCAGCAAAGGTATCCACATGCAGAGGCCGAAGAAGATCATCGCTTCGTCGACGGTGGCGATGCGGTTTCCCCAGACGAACACATTGGTTTCAAAGTGCAGATTGTGCGAGAGGACGGTCACCATCGCGATGAGGCAGACGGAGATGGACATGTTGCTCAGCGAGCTCCCCATCACACCGAATGCGATAGATGCGGAGAGCAGAGAAGTAACACAGTCAAGACCGTGATCGAGGTATTCACCGATCACACTCGTGCGACGATCACGACGGGCGAGACGTCCGTCTGTGTTGTCCGCGACGCAGTAGATCAGGTTGAGCACACCGCAGAGAATCAACATGGAGGTCGGGGTGAAGATGTTGGAAAAGTAGGGCTTGAGCTGCGACGGAGACAGCGGGCTTGCGAGCAGCTTCGACGGGTCCTCCACGGCGAGCGAGGCTGGAATCAGCGTAGGCTGATCCGGCTCGAAGACGGCACCAGGCCGCATCGCGGTCAGCATCAGCATCGACGCGAGCAGGGTCATACTGACACCGAAGAGCGTCAGTTTGTTCGGCACCCAGGTTTTTGGGTAGAGCTGGACGACGAAGTCGTAGAACGGGAAGAAGAGGTGCTCGGCCAAGATGCTTGGCTCAGCAGGCACAGAGGGCGTGCCCTTCGGGGCGGCCTCGGCGAGCAAGATGCTCCGCTTGTGATCGGGAAGAATTTGATCTTCCATCGATGTGATGTTTCGGTGTTTTATTGTTTTACGTTCACTGTGAGAGTCGATACGCTAATAAATGCCCGCCGGATAAGCTGCGTGTTCGTTTTCTATTTCTCTGCAACGCGTGCGCACGGATTCAAGTCAGGATATTGTGAATGAATCAAAAATGATAGATACATGTGAAGTGTGTGTGTGTGTGAGAGAGAGACAAGGGAGAGAGAGAGAGAGAGAGAGAGAGATAGAGAAATATGTGGGAATACCATGGGCGTGATGTCAACTGTCGATTCAAAGACGCATCTAGCGAAACAAGAGGACTGAGAAGAGACGCAGGACGACACAAGGTTTGGAGAAGTTCACCGCATGCAGACCCCCTCAATACGCCCGTGACGAGCCTGCGCTGCCCTGCTCTGCGGCCTCCGGTCTGCCTACTCAGCGCAGGACACATTTAGTGTGAAACGTGAGGGACAGCCGCCGTCAACGAACGGGAGAAGAAAGAGAGGGAAAAAACAAAACAAAGAGAGAGAGAGAGAGCAACACGTAAAAGACGTAACGCTCTCACGTTGCGCACATACACGACTTCTGCCCTTTTCATCATCTGCCGTTGCGTGTTGCTACAGAGGCAACGCAGCTTCAATTGCTTTTTTATTTTTTATTTTCATTTTTTGTTTTGTAACATTCGTTGTGGTAAACAAGAACAATAACAATGGCAAAGATGCCACCAAACCAAACGAGTCACGCACAGGCGCGCCGTTCCGAGACACACACACACACACGCACGCAAACAAATACATAAACTACGATCAACGCAGTGAACTCCGAAAAGAAAGGGCTAAGCAGAGATCGGCTTCTTCCATCTGACTGCATGCTGAATCTTCCTTTTTTTTGTTTTTTGTTTGTGTGCTTGTCTCCTCTCTCTCCCTCTCTTTTAGTGAACCATCATCAAACCTCGGCCGCCAATGTTTTCCTTCACAGCTTGAATGTGGTCAATGATGCGATTATCAGCGGTGCGGCACACATAAATGACGATACGGTTGTGAATGCCATGCGTATTCAGCAAACGCCGCATCATCTTCGGCGACCACTCGAACTCCGTCTTGCCATCGTAACTACACGGCTCAATCACGTTGATGGTGGATTCGTTCTGGAAGTACTTGAGCTCGACAGCGAAGGCGCGATCATTGTGAAAGTCGCGAAATCCGGCGACGAGCCCGTGGTCAAGCATCACCTTAGCACACCCACGCGTCTCAATGGTCGAGGGCACAATGACAAACCGCTTCCGTTGCTCTGTCGCCTCGCGGATGCGATGACAAAAGTCGTACACAGGCGTGAAGACATTAAAGCTCCACTCTCGCGGCTCACGCTTTTCGATTTGAATGCGGTCTGTGTCTTGGTCACTGGGGCGATCGTAGCTGCCGTAGTACAGCGCATGATCCCCCTTGTGCTGGAAGAACAGACGTGTAATCGGGTCCGCGGGGAGATCGCGGCGTCGCTCCACACCAGGCAGATCGACTAGCTTCTTCTCAGAGTACGCACCGCCACCGCCACCACCGCCAGCCGCACCGACGCCAACACGGGCGGCACGAAAAGGATCACGCTCTTCTGCCAAAAGCTCGTTGAGCTGCTGGCGCAAGTGCTTCTCGTCGTGACGAACATCGTTGGCGACGGCGAACAAGCTGCCACGCCGTGCTTTGCTACCGAGTAGGGCGTGGGAGGTGTGAGAAGGACGCGATGCCGCATCACTCGGACTGGGTGACGCCGCGACGCCAGACCCGGGCCTGAAAACGGAGGTACTCGCGCTGCCGTAGACACGAGCAAAGCTAACAGCAGATGCACGCATTGGTGACTGTCTTTCCCTCTCTTTTTTCTTCTCTCTTTGATGCAACACAAATACAAATGAGCACCAACAATCGCACTTGGTCGTCGCGGGGGACAAGAAGAAGAAGAAGAAGTGTGAAACAAAAAGAGGAGGGAGGGAGGGAGGTGATGGGAAGGTGATGTGCGATCAGGCCCACAACGTTATAGGTTTCGATGTGAAAAAAAAAACCCCAAACAATCGCAAGAAGTGCATTTCGCATCGCCTCTAGTGAAAAGCACACACCTGCAAGTTGGAGAGCATTTGGTCGCAGAAAGACTCGATGTGAGAAGGGCATTGAGAACACAATCACAACAATACACACACACACACACAAAAAAAAAAAAACTAGCGACACACGCTTGCGAGTTCAACCTCGCCCGGGCATGTGCGTCATTACGATGCCGTCATGCTCTTTTAAAGATTTATTTTTTGCTGGTGTGATATTTGAGATTTCACTTACCATCGTTTTAGAGTAGGGGAAAAAGACAAACGCATGCATGCTTGTGCTGGTTACACAGAGAGCGAAGGGGAGAACAAAACACAATGTTAAACGGTGGGAGCTGGGCAGCTAGTAGAAGCGGATGAAGGCAGAGTAACAACAACAACAACAACAGAAAAAGATCACAATCAAGAGTAGCAGTGACAACGCACCACATGGTTAATTTTTCTTGTTCGCTTCCCGAGCTTAATTCTTGTTTTTTTTTTTCTCTGTGTCTCGCCTCCACACACACACACACACAGCATTAGACGACCTGACGGTACATGTTATACGGCCCGCTCTCCTTACTAGGACGTGTGATTTTCANAAAAACTAGCGACACACGCTTGCGAGTTCAACCTCGCCCGGGCATGTGCGTCATTACGATGCCGTCATGCTCTTTTAAAGATTTTTTTTGCTGGTGTGATATTTGAGATTTCACTTAGCATCGTTTTAGAGTAGGGGAAAAAGACAAACGCATGCATGCTTGTGCTGGTTACACAGAGAGAGAAGGGAAGAACAAAACACAATGTTAAACGGTGGGAGCTGGACAGCTAGTAGAAGCGGATGAAGGCAGAGTAACAACAACAACAGAAAGAGATCACAATCAAGAGTAGCGGTGACAACGCACCACATGGTTAATTTTTCTTGTTCGCTTCCCGAGCTTAATTCTTTTTTTTCTCTGTGTCTCGCCTCCACACACACACACAAACACAAACACACAGCATTAGACGACCTGACGGTACATGTTATACGGTCCGCTCTCCTTACTAGGACGTGTGATTTTCACCACATCCCCAGGCATCAAGCCCAGCACTCGCACCATGGGGTCCTCGTTCAGCATACGCGGAAGCTGCGCAATGTTGAGATGGTGACTGTCTAAAAACGCCTGTGCCTGCGAGGAGGTCATGGCTTCGTGGTGCGGCACCGTCTCGTGATCAGCCACGTAGAAGGAGAGTGCCTCTTCTTCAAATACCTGGATACGGAGGAGCTCTCGGCCGGTCTCGCTGTCCAAACGACCGGATAACTCGTGAATCGCGCGCATGACGGACGGCTGAACCTTGTTCGTGACAATCATCATGAGCGTGGCACCTTTGCTCACCGCCTTCTCACGCATCTCGGTTACTTCTGCCATGGACAGCTGAGGCGTGCCAGAGAAGAAGACCAGCACCTGTGAGCTTTTCTTCTTTTTCTTTTTACTTTTCTTATCTCCTTCAGCGTCCGTGTCCGCCGCTGGCTCGGCCACATCGTCGTCCTCACGCGGCGATGATGATGAAGGGCCTTCTGCCGTGCCGCGAATGGCGCAGCCCAGCCTCATTGCGTTTCGCATAACAATCCACTGGCCCTGCCGCGCCTTCTCCAACACCTCCTCTTCGACAAGCGCCGCATCTTCCTCCTCAACGGCGCCGTCCTCCTCCTCATTGTGCGTGGACGATCTCTTCTTGCCAGACCGACTGCGACGAGACGTATTGGCATTCTGTTGCCGTTGCGCATCCTCTGGGGTGACAACGAAATGTCGAAGAAACCAGTCGTAAGGGAGACCATCGCCTTCACCATCGTAAAGGGCAGAGTCCTTTACGGCCTCGGCGACGGCAGACGGATGACGCACCTGGTAGCCACGGTCGGCACACATGCGCAGCATGGTGTTGAACGCCCTGTAGAGGCGGATAACTTTAAGTTCTTCAATGGAGCTCATGTTTTCTGTTTTTCTTATTATTCGTGTGTTATGATTAATTGAAGTTAGTTTTGTTTACGCAGAAGTAGCCGACCTCCTTTACACACGTTGATAGCCAACAAAGAAAAAAAAAACGAAGCAAAAATAGAAAGATACGAGAAGTATGAGTTGCGAGGAGGAAGATTCTCATTTTTTCCCAGATGTGTTCGTTTTGCTGTTGCGTATGAAACAGCGTCACTCAAAGTCTAGGGAGAGAGAGGCTATGGGAGGGAGAGCTGGCCACCAGCACACACAACCATATTGTCTGATGGCTGTCTCTCTGTGTTCCCTTCACCCTGTTCTCACGAAATCACAGACTATCTCACGAATGCAATCACCGCAAGAAGAGTGGAAAACGAAACCAAGGAAGGGAAGAGAGAGAGAGAGGGACACAAGAACCGACGGTGCAGTGCGGAATGGCTTTTTGGGACTCTCAAGCTCTCTTTCGCGCTGCGCCCAAACGAGCTACTCTTGGCAAGACCACACCGTCTTGTGGACGATCGACGGGTCTTCGCGTATTCTTATTCTTTTTGTTCTCGCTTACTGTCTTAGTATTAGAGGCAGCACTTTACACGACCTGTCTGTACGTCACGTACTCACCTGCCGACTCACTACGACGCTTGATCTCCACCACATTGCCACGCTGTAAGCCAAAATACATGGCGACAGGGTCGGTGGCGAGCAGACGGGGGAGCTGCTCAAGCTGAAGGGCGTGGGCCTCTAGCACTGCTTTCATCTCGACGTCATCTAAAGGACGATGCTGAGGAACGAGCGCGTGCTTGGTGATGTTCACGGCGAGGTCATCTTCGTCGAACACTTGCACACGCACACTGTCCTCACTACGATTCACCGTCTCCACCTGCTTCTTCACAATAGCATTCGGCTTCGCGGCCGAGACAAACACAAGGCGTTGGCACGCGTTCTCCCGAGCCTTCGCGATGGTGCTCTTCATAAACTCAGTCGTCATGCGGCCGCGGCCAACAAAGAACACTTGTGCACGCTGTCGTTGCTCACCCTGGCCGCGCTCGCAATAGAGTGTCATGGCCTCACGCTGCACACCATCGTTGACCACACCTTGCTCGACGGCCTCCGCATCGGTCTGCTCTGTCGTCCTCGAGACAAATCTTTCCTCGAATTCCTGAAAGTTGGCTGGAAGTTGGCACCCCACCGCGTAGTGACGGTCCACCATCATTTCGTAAGCTGTTTTCATGACGCAGTACGCCTTGCGGATCTCCGCGTGATTTTTACCGAGGGTTGGCGGCATTCTAATATTGCTTTTTCTGTTCTTTTTTTTTTTTCGTTCTTCACGTCGCTGATAAACACGCTTGAAAAGACAAGAGGAAGACAAAAAAGAAAAAGAAGAAAAAAAAAAGAAATATAATTGAAGAGGTGGAGAAGGGAGTCAGAGAGACAGCGGCTAAAGAGTTGCAGTTTTTTTTTTAGAAACGGACACACACACACAGACAGACACACAGACTGAATCGTATATCCCTCAAAGGCAAGTTGTGGGTGAGCCACAATAATGCTGATGATGCAGCGAAACAGAAGTGCGTGCTCACGCGAGGACACGGAAAGGAGCTCGCGAGGGCTACTGTCTCGACATCACTTCGTCGACCTTCCAAACCACAGTTTGTCCACTTGTTGTTTCTTGTTGTGGTGGCTCACCGTTTCAATTCTAAGATTACACAGACGCTCCGTTTTAACGCGGAGAAATCACAAAAAGCAAAAAAAAAAGAAAAAAAGTCAACTCGTGAACGTAACGAATGAAAGATCTAAATTTGAGAAAAAGAAGAAAACAACAAAAAAAGAGCTTTAATAGCGACAACGCGTAAACGACGTCACGAACGAGCAGAGACATACAAGAAAACAAACAAACAATCAGTAATGAGGAAATATGAATGACATGAACAATGAAGAAGAAGAAGAAGGGAGAGGACGAGGGAAAATTCGCACACAGTCACTTGCATTGTGCGCGGATTTTTCCTTCTCCTCCCGGACTCGTCTTGATGGTTACGGAGCCTCACGCGATCCTTTCTGAGCCGAGCGCGACCGCACCGTGATTTTTGCGCCAGCACCACCGTCTTGGCCCGCACCCGCAGCCGCAGCCGCCATAGGGATTGGCAGCGGCACCGCACGCCGTGGTGCGGGTAGCTCGGCGTCATCGAAGGAGTCGTGTCTACGACGAGCGGCACTCGGCGTGCGGTGAGACGAGCCAGCTACGCGGCGCTGTCCTGCTCCACTCGAGGCGCGCGGCGCGCGTGCACGCTGATGGGTGCTCCTGCGCGGAGGAGGCGGAGCCGCCGCACTGTCCGCAGCCGCCGATATCTCCAGGCTCGCAGTGGTTGTGCCGGCCGGGAGCGGGTTCGCAGAGTGCGATCGCACCCGCTGATATCCTGCCGCTCTGGACGTGGGTGATGGCGCTGAGAGGCGACTGCTCGGTGGCTCTGCACGCCGCCCACGCGGCGATCGTCCTTGCGTGTCGGCGGTCGCCTCGTCGGAGGGCTTGTTCTCTGCGTTGCGCTGACCTCCATCTTCACCGTCATTCCCGGTGTGAGGCAATAACCGTATCCAGTGTGTGCGCACCTCACGTGCGCCAGTCGCGGCCGTCCGCGTGACCGACGGCGCCCCTGCATCCTCTTCTGCGTCAGCCCACGCGGCGCCCTGTGCGGCCGACGTCGGTCTTGCGGTAGTGATGAGAAGCACGCTCGGCAAAGGCTGTGTCGCCGCGTTCAGCAGCAGCTTCTGAAACTCTTCGGCCGACCGCAGTGGCTTGCCGTTGACAGTGCGCAGCTGAGCGCCGATGGACACCCCGCTCTCCGCCGCCGCGCTGTTCGGGTGCAGCGCTAAAACGATTAGGTTTTTATCCAGTCGGAAGCCGAGCCGAGGACGTCCATCAGCGGGCACGACAACACTCGCCACGCTCGGCGGGATCGCGTTGGCTGTTGGCGCCACCGCGAGTGCCGTCGTCGTAGCGTTTGAGGAAAGAGGCACATTGTGCTGCGGGGTCTGCGAGGCAAGCGGCAGGGGTGGGGGCGGTGGTGTGGCAGGGACGCGATGACCATGGCGTGTGCGTGCGCTGTTTTGTCCACTCGTGATGGCGGCAGCAGGTGAGAGCGTGGCTGTGGGTGTCGTTGCGGGGACTGCTGCAGAGGCGGATACCACACGCGCGGGTGGCGGCGGTGAGTTCGGATGCGCACGCTGCGGCACAGCGAGCGGTAGCGCACTGGGCTTACTCTGACCTCCAGAGGCTGTGGCCGTAGCTGTAGCAGCAGAAGTGGCAGCCGTACTCGTCTCCACTCCAGCTGCAGTGCGTGGACGGACCTGAGGCGGTGGCAGGGCAGACCTGGGCGTGGCTAGGCGACGTGCCCCTGCTGTGGAGGCGGCTGATGCGGGCTGTGGTGAGGCGGTGCTCGCTGGCACCTGTTCCGTGTGCGTCTCCACAGGTGGCCCAGCCGCCGAGGACGGTCTCTTGCTTTGATTCGCATCCTCTTTTTCCTTCTCCTCCCTCTCCTTTTCTTTTCCATTATCACCGACAGTCACACGTGCCGCGGTGGGGGTGGTCGCGGCAGGGGTCGTGAGATGCGGGTACGCCGACACCACCTGCGCAATCACAGCCGGAGCCGTGGATGAAGAGGAATGACGTGGTACTGGGTGCCTGATCTGCGAGGACGTCGGCGAGACGTCTTCAGCCCCTGCCTTTGCGTCGTGGTCTGCCTGCTCTGTGGCCTGCACTGGAGCGGGCCTGATCGCCGTGATGGGAGCCTTCATCACGTCGCTCGGCAAGGGCGTGTCGGAGGGATCAATGTAGTGCAGTTTCTGACGTTTCCGAAGCCGCGCAGTGGCGGACTCTGGTTGGGACACCGTTGAGGAGGCGACCGAGCTAGGGCTGTCTTGCCTCGGCGCAGCGAGTGGCGTGGTGGCGGCGGCGGTACCCCCCTGCGTGGACGAGCGACGACTCGTACTCGAGGCAGGCATGCCACTGTGCACCAAGGACAGCGGTGGCGTCGGGGCAGGTTCACTTGCCTGTGCGGGAGGCGTGTGGGCGGATCCAGATGGCCACAGTGGGGTGCCTCGCCCAGACGCGATGGACTCCTCCGCGAACGCCTCTTCGTAGAGCCAGGCCGGGCGCGGCACGTGAATGGCTTCCACATCCTCCGGCAGCGGCTCGTCATCGGCAAAGCGGGCGAGGTGAGGGTTTTGTAGGCGGAGCTGCGCCACGCTCGTGTCGTTCTCCAGCGCCACGTGCAGAAGCGTGACTGGCTCATTATCCGGTGTGTCGGGGCGGCCACCCACCGACGAGGCGTACACCGACGAGGCCGGGATAGACTCACGATGCGCACCGCTGCGCACACCTAACCTGTGCGTCTGGCTGTTCGTGACTGCCGCCTCTGCCTCCTCCTCCTCCTCGAGCGCTCGGTTTGCGGCTTTTGGATCCAGACCACTTGCGGAGGGTCGTCTGTGACTGCGTGGGAGGCTGGGCAAGGACTTGTCAAGCTCCTCCACGGTCGGCAACGTAAAGTACGAGACCGGGCCTTGCTCGGGTGCTGCGGTGGCCGTGATGGAGGACCCGCGCCGACTGTTCGGGCCGCTCGTGGCGGTGGCCGCGTGTGGTTGCAGTGTGTGGCTTCCCTCGCGGCTGCTGTCGCGAATGTCATTCGGACCCAGCACGTCCTCGGCAAACAACTCCGCCTGGTCGGCGAGGTCGTCTTCCAGGAAGAGGTCACGGCAGGCGGCGGCGTACTGTTCACGGATAAGTGCAAAATTGTGGCATTCAAGCGCGCGGATGACGAACTCACTGCAGCTGGGCCAGGCAGCGGGTGCGCTGGTGGCGCCCTCGGTATCCGCCGCGGCACTGGCATCGAGCTGGAAATTCGCCACGAGGCTGCCAACAGTGAGTGTCACACTCGTCACCGCCTTGAGCGCCACCCCCGTCGCCAGCGCCACCTCCTCCACCACGACAGGACGCACCATCGGCTTCGAAACAAAGAAGAGCACGGTGGGCCAGTGCTTGCCAGGGAGCTTGATGCGATAGGCACCGGCTGTGTCTGATGATCCCACCGAGCCGGCACTAGTATCGACAGTGGGGAAGGTGCCGTAAGACACACCCGCACCCACACCAGATGCGGGCAAGGCCGAGCTCGACAAGGTCTGTGAAGTAGAGGGCACACTCGCGGCGTCGTCGTGCGAGACGGACGTGTCATTGCCACGCGTTGGCACGGCGAGATGGAGCGGGTTGGTATCTGCCTCACCCTCTACATCACTGCGGCCGCCTCCGTTCGGCTCCTCCGCGGGGAACGCGTCGTCGCCACTCGCAGCCGCGCTGTTCACGGAGCACACCGAATCGCGCCTGCGCTGCGACGAGGAGCCGCGTCGAGACTGACTGCTGCTCACAACATCCAAAAACACATCGTCTTCTGCGCTGTCAAAGCGATCGAGCTCAGCCTCCTCACGCGCACGCTGAGCGTGGAAAGCTTCCTCGTAGAGTTGCGACATCATCGGGTAGCCGCACGCGGCCACACGCGCATCAATGTCCTTCTTTGGGTAGTCATAGCGATCGTGCTCGACGGCGAAACGAATGTACAAGAACTGCTGCAAGGACGAGAGACGGACATCACGAATCTGGCCATCGAGCACGACGGGCTGGTTCGCTCGCGGGGCGGCAGCATCGGACACGCCATTCAGGGCGTTCAACACATCCTCAACAAAGCACGCCTCCACCTCGTCAGCGATCTCATCGCAGAGCGCGCCCCAGAGCTCACCCGGCATGCGATGAGAGTGCTGCGTGACGACAAGACGGCCCCGCTTCGACTGAAGTGAAGGGGGCGCGGTCACGGCTGCATCTTGCGGGGAAGAGTTCGTGTCCTGTGGCTGTGGTGGCGCCGACGTGGACGAGGGCGACGCGCCGCTCGGGTGCAGAGGTGGTGTACCCATCGCACCCCCTCGACTGGCATGCGCACTTGGAAACAACACGGCTGTCGCGCGCGGCTTGATGGAGGAGAGACCGTCCTCCCCCCCGCCTTGGCTTGCCCATCGCTTCCCTGCCCAGCCGGCGTCTTCCTCCTCGTCATCGTCGTAGGGATGAGCGTAGCGTGGGTGTGAGAGCGTACGAGGACCAGACCCATCTGTCCCTCCGCTGCCGCTGCCGTTCACGCCATCATCCTCGCCACTCACGTCCATCTCAGATCGAGTGAGAGAGGCAGAGGGCATGACTTGCGAGCGGCTTCCTCGCACGTACGGCAACGTGCTCACCGACGTGCGCTCTGGCGGGGGGCAGGAGCCGCTCAGCGTTTCCTCAACCGGGCGCGCATCAGGCTCGTCATCTTCCTCGTCGTGTGCGTAGATGTTCGTGGTAGGGGATGTGTACTCCGCAGCATCTCTCCCTGTCGAAGACGTACCCCTTGGACGATCGGGGCTGCTGCTCATCTTCTGCGTGCGCCTGCCTTGGGGTGCGGCGGCGGCGTCAGCGACCACATCCACGTATGTTGTCGTGGGCAGCACAGCGGAGAGCACACCGCCGGTAGGCATGCTTGTTGACCCCGCTGCCGATGGCGTGAATACATCCGTCGTCGCTCGCGTCGGGGCGCAGGTGGTAGTACCTGTTGTGGAGGCTCCTCGACCGTACTCGCCTTCACCGTCATCCTCAGAGGCAGGGAACATGTAGCGCGAGGCCACACCGCCCTCATGTGGCTCCTCCGTTCTCTCCGACACGTGCGAGGAGGTATGGCGAGGCGTGATGCTACCAATGGAGGGTGAGCTGGTGGGCGTCTCGAAGACACGACTGTAAACAATCCGTAGTAGCTGCTCCACATCGTGCAAGTTGATCTCGAGAGAGCGAAAGGTTTGCTTTACTTTGAGCAAGTCCGCGACGCGACTGGTTGTAATTGTCGGTGAAGTTCCGGGCTCTAACTGTGTGTTGGGATTGTAGCGAACAATGAATTGCGTGAGCAGATTGCCATCGGCACGTACTTGCTGAATTTGACGCGATAGTACGGCGATTGAGGAGGTGTCGACGTGATCAGCCAGCGCAGAGGAGGACAAGGACGATGAAGACGCGCCGTTGCCTCGGTGGTCATCTTTCTCTTCAATGATTTGCTCTGCGACCGAAATGATCGCGTTCGCCGCCTCAATAAACCCCTTGCGCTGACTGCACGTCAGGGGACACTGCTTCTTCTGCTCCGCACACGCCGTGAGCGTGGCCTGGAGCCCGGCGAGAAGCTCCACGAGAAACGCAGAGAGGGACTCAAGACTTGCGCGATCCATCGCTGTGACTGGACTTGTATTCTAAATAAGAGAGCTGAAGTGAGAAAATGTTACCGCGTGACGTACCGTTGTGGTATGCGTATATATATATACCCCCCTTTTGGAAAGTTGTTGCTGCCTTTTTCTTTTTGCTGATGTGCTTCGTAAATGTACAAAAGAGAAGCCTGTTATGAAATGCTCTTCCTCTCTTATTTTTATTATTATTTTGCTGTGCGTGCACGTGAACGTTTCCCTTTTAGCTGGTAACTGTCTGCACCCCACAAAAGAAGAGAGAGAGAGAGAAAATAAAAATGGAGGAACAATCAGATCAAAAAAAAATTCCAAAGTCTGTAGAGATGAAAACAGAGCGAAACAATCGTTGCGGTTGTGATGGCGCTAATGGTTGAGCGCACAAGCACGAAAGTAGAGCAGAGAGAGAGAGAGAGCGAGATGGAGAGAGTGCGTGTGCCTATGCGACATTAAGTATGTGAATACTGACAACATCTTTGAAATATTCAATGGCCAGAGGTTGCGCCGTATACGTGCCATGAGGGACAGTTGCGAGGAGCAGAGAGAGAAGCATGTCTCTTAGAAGTTAGCGCAGTCTGCAGGTTGAGAGGGGGAGTAAGGCGATCGTGATGAAGCAATCGTTTTTTTTTCGGTCAAGCTGAGCAAAAAAAATAAATAGGTATCACACAAACGCACACACACACGTGTATGAGAGCTGTAAAGCACATGCACAACGCGACGCGAAACATGCAATATGAGCGAGCGTGCAAGAGAAGCGGAGAGTACAGTCCTCATTTTCGCTGCGTTCTCCTATCATGCTTTCTCATCACAGCACAGGGCAGACCAAGGTGTGAGCCCAAGCTCACTGCCTTTGCGAGCGACAAGGGCCATCACGTCATCCACGGTGACGTCTTCGTCCTTTTTATACTGCTTCTCGTAGAGCTCCAATTCTCCGCTTCGTTTTTGATGCTTCAGACTTGCCTTGTGTGCTTCGGCGGAGTACATATCGGTAAAGTGCACATTGCAGGTTGAGCAGTAGTAGGACGAGTTCATTGTCAGAAAAAAAAAAAAAGAGGGACTGAGAAAAAAAATAGGAACAGAGACAGAGAGGAGGGATCTAGGGAAAGGTGGGCTAGTGTGATGTATGAAAAGAGAGAAAAGTAGAGTCGATTCAAGCGAAGCACAGCGGCTGCAGTGTTCATTTCACATGTAAGCCACATGCAAGACCCACAACAACTTCCGCAGAACCATGAAATTTCAGCATGAACCAAGTAGAAAGGACCTTGCACTCGAGCTGGCCGAGCACACAGCGTGCCTTTTCGCTTACCGTTCCTCAGGTGCGGGCTCTCTCTCTTTTCATCATCAGTGACCAGCAAATCACCGAGGGGGTGGGGGGAGAGAGAGCAAAATAAAAGAGCTGTGTGAGAGAGAGCGAAAGAGCTGTGTTTTGCCGTCGCAGCTCACTTTCTGTTTCCTCACATGTACTGTTGTCAGCGTGAAGAGTTCTCATAGATTTCTCTATTTCGTTCAAGTTTTTTGTTTTCGTGTGTATGTGTGACCACAAAGAGAATCAACTGTAAAACAATGAAAACAAACAAACGAGGAAGAATGTTCTCAGCTAGAATAGAAACAACAACCGTCAATGACTTCGCCGTACTAGATAAAAAAAAAAAGTGGAGAAAGAGACAGAAGGAAAAAAAGGCAAATACGGGTATGCATGCGTGCACACAGGTGCGTCTTCATGCCCGTGCACTGCACTCAAACTCGTGTTTGTATCTTTTCCTGCTTTGCTCCATTGTTTCGCATTTGTTCCTTACTTTTTTTTTTTTCATTTCTTCATCATCATTTCTGCTTTAGCATTCGAAGAAAAACAAACAAACAAGCATAAAGACTCCAACCAACAATTCTTTTGTTCTTTTTACAAAAAGAAAAAGGCATGTTACTTACTTTGAAAAAAAAAAAAGATAGAGAGACAGAGAGAAAAAAATCTGTGAAAGGCTGACATGTGTCGCGACAACAAGAACAAAATCAACAACAGTGAAATCAGCAGGAAGTACCCTAACAGCAAACACAGAAGTAAAGAAAGAAACTTATTCAAAGCAAGAGGGAGAATGAGGAAGTCCCTTTTCCGCACAAACAAACATTTTTTTTTTTGATGGCTCCCATCGTGTGTGCATTTCTCTTCATTTTGAATGTCATCTGTTTTAGTTTCCCTATTTCCCTATTTTCTGTGTCAGTGCTTTAGTGTTTCATGCTAATTTTGTTTGATTTTTCTTCATTTTTTGCTGTTTTTTTTTTTGTGTGTTGCTGTTGTTTTTTTGTTTTGCAGATCGTGTGAGCACATCACTTACTTCTTCTTGCCAGCAGCCTTCTTGTTCTGGCCTTGGCGCTTGCCCTCAATGCTGACCTTGGTGTCGAGTCCGAGCGTCTCCGTGACCGCACCCCAGCCGACAGTGATCTTGCCCTCGCGAATGGTGAACTTGAGGCCCTTCTCGACCGGCATCGGGTACGCCAGGGTCAGGATCATCTCACGGTTGTCGCCGGGCATGCACACGACGGAGCTCTCCACCTCCTTCATCTCCGACTCGGTCTTCTTCTGGCCCTCCGCATCCTTGCCATTCGCCTTGGTAAGCTCCACGCGCTTCGCCTCGATCTCGGGGAAACTCAGATCGGCGGTCACGTCGGCGCAGTGGAAGAACAGCTGTGGGCGGTAGTGGGCGCTGAAGCCGCTGTGGCGACCGCCTTCATCCTTCGTGAGCACGTACACCTGAGCCTTGACACGGTTGAACAAGTTGGTGCTGCCCGGGGCAGCCATCACCATACCACGCTCCACGTTCTCCTTTGACAAGTTCGCCGTGTCGCCAGAGCCGACCAGGCTGACACCGACGGAGTCGCCGGGCTGGCACTCATCAAGCGTCTTGTGGTACATTTCAATGCCCGTCACCTTCACGGTGGGCTTCTTCGCGCTGAAGCCGGCCAGCTCCGCATCGGCGCCGTTCTTGAGCACGCCCTGGTCCACGCGACCCGTGACGATGACGGACTTCTTGTCGCTGCCAGTCTCGTACACGTGCTCAATCGCCATGAGGAAGGGCTTGTCGGTGTTGCGTGGCGGGTCGGGGATCCACTCGTCGCACTTCTTCACCAGCTCGATGATCTTCTCCTCGTACTTGGGGTCACCGTCGAGTGCCTTGAGGGCGGAGCCGCGGACAATCGGGGTTTCCTCCGCAGGGAACTTGTACAAGCCGAGCTGCTCGCGGAGCTCCATATCCACCAGGTCGAGCGTCTCGTCATCGACGACATCTGCCTTATTGATGAAGCCAACAAGCGCGGGCAGACCGATCTGAGAGCAAATCAGGAGATGCTCGCGGGTCTGGGGCATGACGCCATCGGTCGCGGCCACAACAATAATGCCGCCGTCCATCTGCGCGGCGCCGGTGATCATGTTCTTCACAAAATCCATATGGCCGGGGCAGTCAATGTGACCGTAGTGGCGCTTCTCCGACTCGTACTCGACGTGGGTGGCGTTGATGGTAATCTTTCGCGCCTTCTCTTCGGGAGACTTGTCGATGGCGAAGTAGTCGAGTGCCTTGGCGTGACCTTTCTTGGCGAGCACGGTGGTGATAGCAGAGGTCAGGGTGGTCTTACCGTGATCGACGTGACCGATGGTGCCGATGATGAGATGGGGCTTGTCGCGGACGAACGCCTCCTTCTTGGGAGCGAGGCAACGAAGGGCAGTGCGAAACATGATGTTTAACCCTTTTTTTTGGTTTGTTTTGTTTTGTTTGCGAGTGTGTGTGTGTGTGTGTGAGAAAATGCTAGAAAACAAAAAAACAAGAGACGGCTAAGACCCCAGAATTGTAGTCAAAAGTGAGGATTCCCAACTTGTACAGTCCAAGCGAAGGAAAGGAGAGGAACGGAGAAAATGAAAGACCAGTAGGCAGAGAGAAATAATGAGACAGTCAGATAGTGATTGAAGGGTGTACGCAAAAGAGTTTCCTTTATTTCGGCTCCAGATCTCAAGATTCGCCGCATCAGCGAGAATAGACAATAATGGAGAGCTTCAACAAACAACATCAAGGGGGAGGCACAGGCGCACGACGAAGACTCATCAACGCACATATCCTGCTTTTTTTTGTTTTTGCTTGTTTGCTTGGTTTGCAGACAAGGTTGTGCATGGCCAAATCAACAACAACAGGAAGCACACAGTTCTGTTTTACGCACATTCCACTGATTCTATTTGTGTTCTGTTCTGCATAAACTGTTACATCGGGACCAGAGTGTTGTGATAGCAAGTAATCCCGATATCACCGGATAAACACACTTACCCTGACGTCCGCACACATCAGTTGCGAGCAGGCGTCTTTCACTGTTCTATCCATTTGATTATTGTTTGTTTGTTTGTGTACATCATAATGTGCGCGCGCACACCAAAAACGAGGAGAGAAAACGAAGAAACAGAATCAACACCAGCATCGGCATGCGTGGCTTCTTCTAGCTTTGTTTTCCCTTTCTCTTTCACCCTCTCTCCTTTCTTCTCGAGCTGGCATTTTTGCCCCTTTTTTGCTTTAGATGGCGCTCCAGAAAACTGTCACCACGGCGTAGATTTGCGTCGAGAGGTCGTGGGCGTGGTTCACCCATCCGTCCTTGTGCCCATACAGGCAGCTGCTACATACATGCATGCCTGCACCGTTCTTGCGCATCACCATGCAATGCACAATGAACTTGTACGGCTTGCCAAAAGCCACCAAACGCTCCGTGATGCCATCGCAAATGAGCTGAATCCACATGCGACTCTTCGCGTGATCGTAGCGTAGTGCGTTGCCTTCGCCGCTCGTGTCAACGTGCCCGTCCGCGTCAAGCCGTGCACCGTCACCGCCGTCCTCGCCGTCTTCGTCGTCGAGACCACCATTGTCATCTAGGTACGGGCTCATGACTTGTAGAATAATATTCTTCACATCATTGCTCGCGATCATGTCTCTGAGGTCCTCTGCGTTCTGCTTTGAGGCCGCACTCGTATCATCACCGGCTTCGCCGTCCTCGCCGTCATATTCACCAGCGGCGATGTGCCCGCTTGTGGAGACATCGCCCTCCCCAACACCACCCCCCGCGCCACTGTCGGCATCGTGCGAGTTGTTCTCATGGTCAACAGCGTCCGCCTTGTCCGCTGGGTTCGTTGTCTCGGCGAGCTGATCGGGCGCGTCCTCGTCATCCGCAGCAGGGCCAGGGCCAGGTCTCTCTGCGCTGTTGTCGGACATGAACTAGTGAGTCACAAAAAAAAAAACGACAAAGAAAACAACTAAGCAAACACGATGTGTATGTATCTGTTTGTTTGGACACCAGTAAGAGGTGCAGCACGGAGGGGGAGATAGAGATAGATGAAAAGAAAGTGTTGGATGAAAGAAGAGTATTCGCGACAAGAGAAAAGACCTCATCGCGAATGCAGCGAGGATGAGACATACGGTTAGTTGACGACACTCCGCACGGAGGGTCAGTTGAACATGAGGCATTTTCAGTCCACTTTGCTTTTCTTTTTTTTTTCTTTCGTTTCGGAGAGTTGAGACTTTCGTGTCTCACAACGACCAAATAACAGTCATAACAACAGTCGCAAGAGACAATGCGTGCAGATTACGGCATCTTGAATCTATGCTGGTCATTATATATTTTTTTTTTGTTATTCACCCCACAGATACACGCGCACACACACGCAATCCGCAGTCGTGCTATGCCCGTTGTTAAACAAGACTGCGCATGTGTATGTGAGCCTTTGAGTTGAGACCCAGCACGTCCTCGCACCAATCCACATGCTTATCCAGCACGAGCCTCAGGAACTCTTGCAGGCGCCCCTGGCTCCCACACAAGGACACCATCTCGCCATCACGGTGACTCGTCTTACCGCCGCCGCCCCCGCCGCCGCCGCCGCGCCGAGCGCCACCGGAGGCGGCCACCCCATTCACGTGCGCGTCTGAGGTGTGTCCGAGGGTGTTGGAGAGTTGTATGAGTTGCCAACGAGCGAGTTGATGAAGCGCGGCGCGAAAGGCGTCTCTGTCAAGTGAGGCTGCGGCGCGCGTGCCAAGAGACGAGGCCACATCCTCGAGGAGATCGCCTGCGCTGCGAGCGCCACTCACCCCACCGGTGTGGTTCTGCTGCTGCTGTTGGAAAATATAAAAGAGAAGGATGAAGGCTTCTCGGCTGACGTAGTTCAGCGTCACAAGACTTCCTTCATCGAGGAGATCGTACATGTCCGGGGGAAGCCATGCGGTCGTGATTGGCGCGAGGACAGGTGTGTGTGCTGTGCCGCCACCACCCGCCGCCGCGCCTTCCATCACGCGCTGCCAGAACAGACCAAGGCTCTGTGGCACAGGGCAGCGGTACACGGTCAGCGGTGTCATGATGAGGCGCAAGCCCGTCGGCGCGCGACACGCCAGTCGTGCCCACGCACTTCCATGCTTCAGCTCAGACGACGACGACGCGCACGCGTTTAATCCTGTGCGGGTAGCATGGGGGCGCAGATGCGGCACAACACCCTCGTCTTCGTCTTCACTAGCGAGCACAGCGTCGATGCCTTGCCCGGGCCCGAGGACCGCAGTCGCCAGGCACGGCAAGGCCATTCCACCCGAACGAGGCGAGGGTACCGCCTGCACGTCCCTCGCTGTCTTGTACATGTCTGTGCGTGCGGAGAGCCAGCGCACGACGGAGGCCGCACCGTGTGCAGACAGGAGTGGCAATGCACCCGAGGAAGCCGTTGTGAGGCACGTTGCGGCCGCGGCGAGCACCTCTGGCGCCGTCGCTCCTGCTGCGCCTTGCTCGCGTGTGTGCTTGTGCAGCTGCTGCGCGAGAGCGGGTGTGGTGTGCGCGTTGGCGGCGTTGACACCGTCCCTTGGCAGGAGCTCTCTCATCACCTGCTCACACAGCACCACGAGCAGCTCAAGCGTGAGGGTGGGATGCTCTAGGAGACTCTGCAGGGAGTCGAGTTGTGTCTTCGAGGCCTGCACGTCCTCGAGCCCCACCCCTTTGCCCGTCTCCACGGCTGTGGCTGTTGGGGGTGGCGGCACGGCTTCTTCCAAATCGCTCTCAGTAAGATCCTCTTCAATTGCATAAGCATCGTCATGACGGACACGACCGTCATCGTCGCCATCGCTGTGGTGGTCACGTTGCGCGGCCCTCGATGACACTGCCTCTACACGAGACGCTGTGTGGTCTGCAGCTCCAGAGGCCAGCGTCGTGTTCTCGGCAGCGACGACGGTCTCCTCGCACGGGGCTTGGCGGACTCGCTTCTGCCCGACACACCAGCCAACGTGCATGGTCGCCAACAGTCCGGGGCAAAGCACACCACCACGAGCCCCGTGGCTAGCTTGTCCTGCGAGGAGAGACGCGTGACTGGCAGCAGTTGTGGTGTTAGTCATTGATGTCTTCGCTGCGGCGGTGCGCTGACGTCGCACGGCACCTTCGGCAATCGCGAGAAGAGGCTTCTGGGTCTGCGCAAGCCAATGATACCAGTCCAGAGGCGCCAGACACGCGGGCAGCAGGCCGTGCAGTGCATCGCAGCGCTCACTCAACAAGGACGCAACGGCCTCATACGCCTTGACGTGTGCCGCGCTCGTCGTGACAAAGAGAGTGTCTGTCTTGTCATGCAGACCACCAGGCTTCTTGCTGTGCAGCCGATTACCACCACCAGCGGCACCAGAGTCCTTCGGAGCCGGCTTATTCGGGTCCTTGGCTGCCGCCACGTCCTCCTCGTGCTCCATCGCCAGCCGACGATCAGCCAGGAGCAGCTGGCCTAGCTGGCATTGAAGAAAGTCGTGAAGAAGCGAGATGCTCGCCCGCGTAAGACGCCGCGCAGTCCACGGCAAGAGCGGAATGTACTGCGTTGTGCACGTCAATCGACTCGAAAGTCGCTTCTCCAGCTGCCGAATATCGGGCGCGGAGGAGGACAACACCAAGGACAGCCCGCCCCCGTGCTCATCCCCTTCATGCATGAGACCAGAGAGCACATAAAAGAGCTGGTCACACCAGATGCCAAACTGATCCACGTGACGCACACAGGTCACGATGTTGACGCCGTGACTTTTGAATAGCAACAGGGCCCGCTGCAGCGCAGAGAGTGCGCTCGCAGCACCACCAGACAGGTAAGCCGTTGTGGAGCTGATAAGCATGGTGGCCTCATCCGCGGCGCGGCTCTCCTCGTCTTCTTCGTCCTCGTCGTCGTCATTCGCGACATCATTGTCGTTGTCGGCGTCACCGTCGCTGTTCGAGTAGCGCCACCATTCCGCATTGCCATGACGTGCATCAGCTCTGTGGCGGAGAGGGCCGTCTGAACGACGACGACCTCCCGCGTGAGCACCGGCCGCGTCCATCGCGGCGTGCACGGCGAGACGTCGCGGGTACTGAAAGAGAAGACCGAAATCAAAACTGCCGTTTTCGATGGATGGGTCTGCGGCACGCAGTGCAGCGGACTGGGGCGAGCGCAGAAACGTGAACATCTGATCCGCCACGACGCGCAAGGCGGCCTGATCACTGCGGAGGAGGTCGCCGTGCAGCTGGAGGGCGAAGGTACCAGCTTGTCGAGCGCAGTCGGCGGCGACGAGACGGAGCACGCGGTGCTTTCCGCTGCCGCGTGGACCCCACAGGACCTGACACGAACGATGCCCAAGCGCACATGAGGCGGCGATGGTGCTCCGTACGGTGCGGTAAGCAAGTTCATGCGCCGCATCCGCCTGCTCCTCCTCGTTCTCACCGCCACCGAGTACGTCCTCCTCCTTCGCAACTGGCTCATCGTCGTCGTTGTCGTCGTCGGAGGCCGGTGGTGTGCGTCCTCGGATGGCGAGGCTGAGAAATGCCTTGTTGGTGCGGACAGCTGTGTGCTGCAAAATGCGGCAACACAAGAGCAGAAACACACGCGACACCGTCGCGAGCAGTTCCCTCTGCACAGCCTGTGCGGAGACGGGAGAGGTTGTCAACGACTTGGTGGTGTCGGTGACGAAGGAGTCCCACGCCTCCTCTGGCCGGCCTCGTCGTGAACCGTTCACGGCTACCTTGAGAGGCGACGAGGCTGAAGCGATCGGCGCGTGTGCAAGCGCGAGGAGAACCGAGCTCGATCGTGAACCGCTTTTGAGAAATAACACGAGCGGGTCTTGCGGCTGCGGAGCAGGCTTTGATCGCGCATGAGCAGATGGCATACGCTGTGGCGGCGGAGGCGGTGTTGGTGGTTTCGTGGTTTTCTTAGCTGGCGGCTTCCCTGCGGCCGCAGCAGCGAGGGTCCCTCTCTCGACGACCTTCTTCGCTGGAGCCGTGCGAGTCGGAGCGGAGGCTTTTGGTGGAGGTGCCTTGGGTGAGGGTGCGTTGACTTCCACGTGCTTCTTTGCGACCGGATTTTTCTTTGGCACCACCACTGTCTTTTTTGACTTGACCGGCACGACCGGCGCCTTTTTGGCAGCCTTGGACGTGTTGTTCTTCTTCGTCGTCGTCGTCGCTGTTGCTGCGGAATGGGCTGAGCGCCGGACTACGGGCTTCTTCTTTGCTTCAGTTTTCGGAGATGGCTTTCGAGTCACTGCCACCCGCGACGCCGCCGACTTACCGTTGTTCTTCTGTTTCGGAGCCATGGGAGCCGTGTCGCTCTATCCTCTCTCTCTTGTTTGTTTGGTTATATATGTTG
The DNA here is from genome assembly GCA_030849605.1 of Wallacemonas sp. 195SL. Taxonomy (NCBI): domain Eukaryota; phylum Euglenozoa; class Kinetoplastea; order Trypanosomatida; family Trypanosomatidae; genus Wallacemonas; species Wallacemonas sp. 195SL. The sequence goes on along the minus strand of JASANS010002396.1, from coordinate 29,024 downwards.
TGTTCTATGTGTTGAAATGTATGAGCGCGAAGGTATTTGAGTAATAATAAACAGAAGGATGAGTTTTTGTGTCGTCTCGTGAGAAAGAGACGACCGGAACAAAAAAAAAACGTCAATCACCACAGATGATAGTGAGACTTCGCTTGTGTTTTGACTTCGATGAACGCTTTGTACTTTCTGTAGATGATATAGTCATGGGTGCACGTACACACACAGCAAATAAAAGAAGAGTAGACGTGTTAGGCATGATGAAGGAGAAAAGAGGCGTATCGAAAAGTGAATATACAGAAGACTGATGACCAGGAGGCAAAAAAAAAAAAAAAAGCAACCCCTCCGGCAAACATTGTTGTGGTCTCAGAGGGTCTGTTCACGATCCTGCTTGGTTGAATTGTTTTGGCCTTTAAAATGGGCTGAGCGTGTGCCGCCAAGCTTCACAAGAGCTTCCTTCTTTCTTTTCACGACACATTTTCTTTGCTTTTTGTCTGTTCGTTTTAAGCAGTTTTTCGTTTCTTTTAACGAAAAGCACAAAACAAAACAAATTCGAAAATCTCAGATCATGTTGTTGAACCGTCATGAGAGATGGGGATGCTCTCCGCAGCCTGCCACAATCCTGTTCCCAAAAGCACCAAACCGAACAAATGCAGCACATCGCTCTGCGCTTCAGAGGTTGCACTCGCCCAAGCAAACCCCGCTGATCAAAGCCTGATCTCAGATCATGTTGTTGAACCGTCATGAGAGATGGGGATGCTCTCCGCAGCCTGCCACAATCCTGTTCCCAAAAGCACCAAACCGAACAAATGCAGCACATCGCTCTGCGCTTCAGAGGTTGCACTCGCCCAAGCAAACCCCGCTGATCAAAGCCTGATCTCAGATCATGTTGTTGAACCGTCATGAGAGATGGGGATGCTCTCCGCAGCCTGCCACAATCCTGTTCCCAAAAGCACCAAACCGAACAAATGCAGCTCAACTTGTGGAATCGCCCTCGTCAAAGAAGTCTTCAACTCTAGCGTTCTTACTCCCAACCAAACGTAGCTTTTGACTCGCTTGGCATCAAGATCGTGTGTCTTTCGCAGTCACGGAGCATCTCGGGGGACGGTACAACTTGTCAGGATACCCACGCCCACCGGCCGAACGATATCTCCGAACACAGGCAACGCAATCACGAGCAAAATAACAACGAAAATAACAACAAAGCGGAGCTGGCTGGTCTCAGTGCCGTTATAGAGTATGCATCAGGTTTCAGACTCGTCTTCCAATATTAGAGTTTATCATAGCAACTTCATCATGTCCAGCCGCGTCGCGTCGCACATCAGCAACGCACACACACACACACACACATTGGCACCTCCCTACTCGCGTTCCGTCCGGTGTGCTGCTCAATATTTGTACACATACGAAGAGTCCTCATTGATGTTGTCGGTCCGCTCGTCGTTGACAGTTTTTCATCATGGCAGCACACACAGCCACACAAGGCTCACAGAACAGCGCACACTCTCGCCTCTCGGCAGCGCATCCTCGCATGCTGCGGCGGTGTCGTCAGCCTGAGATACGGAATATCATCAAGAAGGAATCAGCGCACAGTGCTCTGAAGTAGTTTTCCGTCTGAATGTCTTTCATCACGTGACACACGCACACGCACACGCACACCGATGAAGAAGAGAGAGAGAGAGAGAGAGGTACGGACAGGCAGGCTCTTGGGGCACAGTCACCCGCAGCAAAGACTAAGATCTCCTGCAGCGTCTACACGTCCCCCTACTTCTGGAGGCTGGTGGGGCCCATTGGGAGATTCTGCTCGTGCTTCTGACCGCTGAGCTCAGCAACATTAGGCATGGCGATATGTTGAATTAATGAAGGTAGAGAGAGAGAAAAAAAGGGAGGGAATGGTGGTGGTAGACAGTTCGGACTGAAGGAGGCGTAAACGGTTCGCGACGTCACAGAATGACACTGCCGTAGATGAGGGGGCGTGCGGGCACCTAGTGCCATAAAAGGGAGCAGATGAGACGGGGCCACTAAGCAGTAATATATAAAAACAAGAAACACTTGTTTGGAAGCCCGAGAGTGGGTGCGCGCGCAGGTAATTGGATACAGTGCAGCTGTCCTCCCTCGATTTTGTCCTGTTCTTCTTTGTTTCTTGGAAAGAGTTTGTGTTCTGAGCAGAAGGGATTACATCATATCAAACAGAAAATAGAATATAGAAGCAGACCGTAGAGAAACGAAAAAGCGGAAATGAGAAAGAAGGGAAAACAAAAAAAAGTGGAAAATTGTGTGCTACTAAAAATGGACCCGGCGTGTTCTCTCAAAATCATGGGAGGGCCTCGATCAATCTGGATCCACTTTTCGCAGGATGCTCAGGTCTAGTCTGGTTCTTCGTCACCAGAAGGCTCACCAACGAGCACATTAGAGGCGTTGACGTACTGCTGCACCGTGCTCAGCGTGACAATCGAAAGCCCCATGCACTGGGAAGAGATCGCGGCTGTGCCAGCGTGGCCTGTCAGTGCGGCAGACAGAGGCGAGGGGGTCACAGGGAGTGCCGCTGACACGTGCCGACGCCAGGGGTCCCATCGCTGATGACTTCGCTCAACCTCCGCACTGATAAGTCGCTGCACATGACCCGAGTGCTCGGAGAGGCTGTCCACATCATTCGTCCACACCTCGCTTTGGCCGTCGTGACCGGGCCGTCTGTCCTCGTCAAGGATGCTAGTACTGCTGCTTCTGTTCGCATGACGGGCTGTCTCGTGCGCAAAGAGAACAGCTTGGGCGAGATGCGATGTGGGTTGTGGCAGAGGTTCAGGCTCGACGAGGCGACGACCTCCATCATTCGGCCGGCGATCCAGCGCGGGGAGAGCGTTTCGCTCAGCGTCACTCTCCTCTGCCAGGCGCACCACAAACTCACCTCCCTCACCACCGTCATCCAGGGAAAGAGTGGTCATGGGAGGAGCTGAAGGTGTGCCTGTCTCTTCCGGTCCATCGGAGCCGACCGTGATCGCGACGGCGGGATCGGAATGAGCGGCATCCGAGTGCGGCCGACTCTCCTCTACACGGCAACTGTTCGCCTTGCGCATGGCTGCGTCATATTCTGCCACAGACCACACGCATCGATCTGTCATGGCATCGACGAGCGCATTGACATGGCCTGTCCCACTGCACTGGCCAGCGCAGGGTTTCTCTCTGCTGGCAGAGAACGCTGTCATTTGCTTCTGCAGGTGTGCGTGGAGAGGTGTGGTGTGGGACCCGCTCTGCGCGGAGAGACTCGCGAGCAGGAAGAGGGCCGCGCAAACATCAATGAAGACTCTGCTGCGTGCGACCTTGGCCTCCCAATCTGTGCCGCAGCTTCGAGGCCCATCACCGCAGCTTTCACTCTCGTGGCTGTCTGCCAGCGGTGACGTTCGTGCGTGTTCAGCAAGCGTTTCGGCGAGCGCGTACACAAAGTTCAGCAATGCTCCGTCCGCGACGCTGTGCACGTGCCATTGCAGAACACTGACAAGACCACCACCACCATGCTCGACCCCATCCGTCTTTGTTTCTGGGGCTTCGTGACGGATCGGCACATCCCACGGTGAGTACACGAGCACCCAAATCAAGTTCTCGTCATCGACTTCCGTCTTGGCCACATTCGGTGTGCGCTTGCCGTGCGCGGGGCGAGGCTTGGGGGTATTCCAGATAACCTTCTCGGTGTCCATCGCACAGCGCGTCTGCAGAAGGCGCGAGAAGGCACGCAAGGCCACGGCGCTGGCGGTGGCCTCGTCACTCGCCTCTTGGCGTGGGATGAGGTGAAGTGCGGCGAGTTCATCCATGAACCAGCGAGGAGGGCTGTTGGCGAAGAAGCCTATTCGATTTGTTTCTCCCATCACGGTCGCACTCGCGGCCTCAACCGCGTCCACCACATCGCAGCGGGTCCGTGTCGTTTGCGTCTTCTGCTGAGAGCGTCGTGAGAAGGCTGGAGGCGGTGCGCCTGTCTTCGTCTCCGAATGCGCGCGCAGGCCACGATCACTGAGCAAAGGCCACGGTAGACGATGAGGCACATACCACGTTGGCATGTCCCTGCGATGAAGATGAGGAGTATGAACACCACCGTCAGAGTCAGCTGCTGCTGCTGCTGCTTCACACGCGCCTGTGTGCACGCCATCTGCAGGCGCCGTGACTGTCTGTGCGAGCCAGCTCAGGGGCCACCAGCCAATGCGTTGCGTCGCGGCGCTCAGTGAAAACGGATTGGTGGCGCCCGTGGTATTCGTTTCAGCCGCATTGGTGCCGAGAGCCTGATTGCCCGCATCACGGAAGAGGCGGTGGCGCGACACGAAGTGATGCCGCGGGGAGGACAGAGGGTGTGCGAGTGCGATGAACCGAGGCGACGACAACGCCCACCCTGTGACGGCATCGTATGAAGGAAAGCAGAGCGCATCCCGTGCGTGCCACGCCGTGAGGGCCCCAGTCCACAACCGTTGCGTCGCATCAGACTTGCCTGTCTTTCTTAGTGTGGCCTCACCGTCATCGTCATTGTTATTGTCGTTGTCGTCGTCATGACGCATCACGTCGCGGCGTGGCTGAGTGTGACTGCGTGCAAGACGGGTGCCGGATTCGGTGGAGAGGAACGTGTGCAGACCGGTCATGCGCCAGCACTTGGGCAGCCACCATGTCATAGTCGCGTGCACAAAAGCATGTGGGAGAAGGGCCGCACTCCCACATGGCGGCAGCCACGCACACAATGGCGACGACTCTCCGTGAATAACCTCCTCCTCTGCCGCGACGAGTTGTGTGTCCTCTTCCAGAAGCCAGCACGTACCATTCCAAATGTACTGCGCATGAGCCGCGGTCTGCGTGGGGCACCACGAGGCACGCCGCAGCTCACGTCCTGCCCTTCTCAGTGCTCGCGCGAGGGGAGAGATGGCTTGTGGGTGTGGCCCCGCGGAGATGATCGCACTCAGGTGAATGCGCTGCCGCATCACCTCCGTCGGCACAGACAAGGCCGGCAGAGGCAGCACGCGACTATCTGGCGAGCGCCAGTGCACAACATCCATCGCAATCTCCGCCGCATCTGTCTCGACACAGCGTGGTGTTTCAGCCAGCGCAACGAGGGCCGGCACGCGCTGACCAAGGCTTGTACTAAACGCACGTACATGCCGCACGTCGGTGGGCGAAAACGTGTCGCGACGGACATCTCTGGAGACGTACGTGGCCCGCATCGCCGCCGTTGTCTTGTCAGATAGTGTCAGACACGAAGCGAGGGCACGCGCCAGTGGCTCCTCCGCACAAGGGCTGACACACCGAGAGAAGAGTTGCAGCGCAGAAGGGGCAGGAGCATCACCAGGCCAGCGCCCCATCTGTCTGACCACGGCATGCACTGGGGCCAGTGTGAGAGCCGCGGAGGGACACCACTGCGAGACAACCAATGGCACGTGCGTACCATGTCTCCAGACGACGTCACGGACCGCATCGGCGTGACTGACGTCTTCCCCTCGGACGTCTTCCGCGCCGCCTCGACCACGACGGCGAGCTGCGTCGCGCTCACACCGACCCTTGTCGATCCCTTCTGAGAGGCCGTCGAAGATGCTCTCCAGTGCTCCTTCTTCTTCCTCGTCGTCTTCTTCTTCGTCCATGACGCTCTTGTGCCGTGCGACGTGTGTGACATAGACACGCGGGAAGGGCTGATGAGCGTGTGTGATTACGGCATCCAGTGATGGCGTACCTTTGCGCGAAGCAGTTGTGGTGCTAACAGCGTGCGCGTGTACAGAACGAGGGGGTGCGTCAGGACGTGTTCTGCGAGGTGGCGTGGGGATAGCGCCGATGGTGGCGCCACCGCGCCGAAGACGAGAGGCCCGTGCACGGGCAACTTTAGCGCTCACAGAAGCGCTTGGTAGTGCCGACATACGGCGTGCCGGCAACCGGAAATTAACCATGTGTGTGTGTGTGTGCGTGAAATAAAACAACAAAATGAAAAAAAATGAAAAAAAGTTATGGGGGCTCTGGATGTGTCTTGAAAGGGTGAAAGAGATGTCTAAACAAACACAGATGCGCAAAAAAAAAAAAAAACGTATCAGACGCAGAGTCGACAAGAATGGATTGATAAAGGCGCGTGTGCGAGGGGAGGAAGAAGGGGGAGGGAGGAAGGGGTGAAGACACAAGAATTTGATAGGTGTAATTTCGACGATTGAGTACGGACACACGCCGCTCTCTCTCTCTCTCGTTCGCTCTTGCCGGCCAGTCAGCCTCTCCTTGAATACGCCTATTCATTCTCATTGCCATGGCGCAGGCGCGCTCTCTCTCTGGAGGTGACGTAACAAGTAAAGGTACAGCTTTTCCGCAACCCCATGAAAACACCCGTAGCCGCGCTTTCTCTGACATTGACTCTCGAGTTGTTCCTCATTTGAGGAAAACTCGAGTCGGTTGTCCACGCACCCAGGAGGCAGCATTGCTCCTCTGTCGCCTGCAATACAGTTTTTTTTTTTTAAATAGTGTGGTGTTGTTTTCTGTGGTTGTGAATGCGTCCACAATTTCATTTTCTGCGCATTTTGGACATGAACAGTAAAATGGAGAGAGAGAATCGGCCTTCGGCATCACAGCTGCGCACCTGACACACCCACACGGGCGCACACTGATCGTTCAACCAAATTCACGTTTCTTGTGTTATAAAGATATAGAAACCCCCGGTTAGTATTTTCTTGCTTATTTTGTTCTTGAAAAAAAATCTTTTTTTTTAAATCATGTTTCTTCTCTTGTGCAACGTACCAAGACAAAAAGAAGAAGAAGAGGTGTATAAGGACGCGTTAAGAATGAAAACAGAAAAAGAGCTTGTGATTGTTCGCGTAGATTTTTTTATTTTTGGAAAAGTGGAGCACGACAAAAAGGAAAAAGAAATCTCTTGAGAGGACGGTAATGCAATTCTTTTTCTGTTCTTCGTGATCGTTGTAGGTGGATTGAATAAGGACAGACAGGCTAAGGAAGATTTGAAATAAGATACAGAAAAAAAAAAAAGACGCAACACATTGTTAAGAAAACAAACAAAAGAGAGAGACTAGGTGACCATCAAAGCACATGTGAAAAGTCACCATCTGCTTCAAAAACTTCCTTTTTGTCTTTTCTTTCTCATCTTCACACTGTCAAGTGTGATCATCACCATGCAGGGCAAACATTTCTTTAATGTCCGCTTTTTCTTCTTCTTTTTGTGCCCGGCACCTCTCCATGCTCCTGTCTATCATCAACTAGCGATATAAAAGGCTGCTCTTTTCATCTGATCGGTCTCTTTTCTTTCACGAGAAAGAAAAAGAAAAGTCACGAACATGGAAAATAGAGCAGGTGTGTGATTGCTCCAAGAAGAGAATCAGTGTTTGAACAATGGACAGAGGTGGGCTCGGTACCGGCAGAATGGATGTTAAAAGAAAAAGCAAAATACATCAAAACGTGCCACTGCAGAAAACACAGACGCGATATCCACTTTACAAAAATGAGGCGTGCGAACGAAAAAAGAAAAGGAATTGAAAAACAGAATGAAAGGCACCAACAGAAACAAAAAAAAGGAAAATAAAAACACAAAACAACAAAAAAAGGAAATATGCTGAAGTCAAAAGAATTTTAAAAAGTCAAGCCTCCGATCATCGAGAACATAATGCCAAAAAAAAAAAAATCTCAGTCGTCCAGATGAGGGTTGCCTCGCACACACACACTGCAACGAAAGGAAGATTACGTGAATTTGAGGACAATTTGGGGAGACAACGGAAATCCGAGACAGAGCACACAAAAATAAACAAATGAACATTTGAAGAACACATAGAGCGACCCACCCAAAAATAAGTGCAGGTCCAAGGACGATCAATACGTGGTCACAGTCTGGGCAATCTTCGTTGAGACTTCTCATTGGTGGTACCAATGCCCGATGTCCTGCACTGCTTCGTATTCGTCAAGTTCTCATGTTTCGTTTTTGCTTTATTACTGTCCACGCAACTGCGAGCCCTCCTCTCGTTTTGTTCGTTTTCTCCGTCAATCGTCGTATACATACGCACGCACAATAAACACGCAATGCAGTATTTGGCACTATTAGTAGACCCAACCTCTTCAGTCTGTACCTCTCTCTGTCTCTCTTCCGACTTCTCGTGATATGTGTATATTTCCTTTTTTTTTTTGTGATAACCCAGTACTCACGAGAGAGGCACAGAGACACCATCGATGAGCGAGAGTATCACTCAGAAAGGAAAGTCATACCAAGAATCAGAACAGAGAAAGAGAGAGGAAGTGACAGTGAGAGAGAGAGAGAGAACATCTACCAAGTCGCGAGATCACGCTATCGATATCAGGGAAAAAAAAAGAAAGAGCGACGAAACTAGTTGAAGAGAGAGAAACGAAGAAAAACAAAACAGAGAAAAAAAAAGAAAAAGAAGGCATGTGAATGGCTGTGCAACGATAAGAAACGTTCAAGAAGGCGCGCACACACACATATGCACTACAATATAGCAGCAGGAGCAAGAACAACGACACGTGTTTGCTTTCCGACACGACGGCCATAGGCTTCCTTGGCGCTGTGTATGGCACGCGCGGTGCTCCGTCACGTTTAGCTGCACACAACATCCACACCCCCTTTTAGTTTTAGTTTTTTTTTTCAAATAGTTCTTCTCTCCGTGCTCACCTTGCTATACATGCACAATACGCTCTCCCATACTACTTACGCCTTGAGGTACTTCTTGACCAGCGCCTCGGTCGTGGTGGACTTTGGGCGCTCGATGGGGCGGCCCTGGAGGCGATCCCACACGACACCGGAGAGGACGCCGAGCTGACGAGACACGCCGAATAGCACGGTGTAGAAAGACTCCTCCGTGAGGCCGTAGTGCTGCAGGAGCACGCCAGAGTGGGCATCCACGTTCGGGAACGGGTTCTTGGTCTTGCCGTGCTCCGTGAGAATGCCGGGCATGATCTTGTAGATGGTGCTGACGAGACGGAAGAGTTCATCATCGGGGAAGTGCTTCAGGCAGAACTCACGCTGGCATGTGTAGCGGGGGTCCGTCTTACGGAGCACCGCGTGGCCGTAGCCTGGCACCACGCGCTTCGAGTTGAGGAGATCCCAGGTGTACTTGGTCAAGGCGGCCTCGAGCGCGGCGGCGTCATTCATGTCAATGCCATCCTTCTTGCACAAGTCACGCATGTCGAAGAGGTAGCTGAGAACTTCCTGGTTAGCAAGGCCGTGAAGCGGGCCCGCGAGACCGTTGGCGCCCGCCGCGAAGGCGAGGTATGGATCGCTGAGCGCCGAGGCCACGAGCAAGGTCGTGTGGGCGGACACGTTGCCACCCTCATGATCCACGTGAATCGAGAGGTACAGGCGCATGCAGTCCCAGAAGCCCTGGTCCTTGAAGCCCATCATATTGGTAAAGTTGGCACCCCAATCCAGATCAGGAGAAGACGGCGCGGCCAGCTCGGTCTTGCCGGTGCGCAGGCGGTTGTAGATCATCGCCGCGACGGCGGGGGAGCGTGCGATGAGATCGAGCGAGTCCTCGAGGGCGAGCTCCCAGTAGTTCTTCTTGTTGGCCTTGCCCTCGGCGTAGGCGTGGGCGAACTTTGAGTAGGTCTGCAGCGTCATGATGCCGGTGGTGAGGGCGGTCATGGGGTGGGCATTGGCGGGGAGGGCGGAGATGGTCTTCTGAGCAGCCTCAATCGCAGAGGCATCAGCGCGGCGGTGGAACTCGTTGTTGAGGGCCTTGGCCTGCTCGGCGGTCGGCACGTTGCCGGTCATGAGCAGCCAGAACATCGCCTCAGGAAGCGGCTCGGACCCGCCCGGGGCCTTGGGGAGCTCAGCCTGGCACTCCGGAATGGTCTTACCGCGGAAGCGGATACCCTCAACGGGGTCCAGCAGGGAGGGCTCGTACACGAGCCCAGTGATCCCGCGCATGCCACCGTAGGCAGCATCCAACGTCGCCTCACTGAGCTTCTCGCTGCCGTGCTCCTTCTTCAGCTGGGCAATCTTGGGGGCGTCGATCTCGTTACGCTTCAGCATCTGGCTCTTGAGTTCATCAACGATCGCCGCCGAGGAGGCGAGGCGAGCGCCGAAGGGACCGCGAGAGAAGGCAAAACGTGCAGCGCGCATTGTTGAAGAAGTCTACGACTGTCGTCTGTGTGCGGTGAGAAGATGCGAAAAAAAAAAAAGGTGAGAGAGTAATAGAACGAACTACGCGTTAATGTTCTGTGACGTCGATATCAATGAACAGGGGGGGGGGGCGTAAGTATCGTAACGGTGGGGAGTGGGGAGAGATAGATAGGTGCAAGTTGTTGAAAGTAGCTTACTGTTAAGAGAGAGAGGTGAGTGCTTGACACCGTAATTGGAAGGAAAAAGAAAACCGAAATGAGGTAGAGGAGAGAGCAAGAACGAGTGAAAGAGAGAGAGCCAGCAGGGGGAGGGGGGGGGGGGGGAAGTTCAACGCGCGAAGAAGAACCGAGTGAGAAAGACAGTTCCATCAAGTGGGCCAAATGATATATGCTTTCTTGTTTGCTCGTTTTCTTGGCTGCATTTCGTCTTCATCGATTTCTGTGGCGGTGGTCGCACATGCGATCAGCACCGAGACGAAGAGAAACACAAGGAGTGTGCTCGGTTGCGGATGATTTCTAGATGCAACCACGTTTTTATTATTATTATCTCTCTGCAATATCCATTTACGTACTGTATTGTACTTTTTTTTCTTTTTGTTGTATGATTCTTGGTTCGTGGTTCTTGGTCTTTCATCTTTCATCAAGTGGGGGTCAAACACGCTTTGCGCACGTCGTAGCTGAGACGAGACGTACTGCCGACATGTGGGACTTGCAGGTATACACCCAAAATGCAATGAGTTGAGTGAAACAGGAGAAAAAGGATAGAAAAAAGAAGAAGCAAGAACGCAGAGAAAACTCCATGATTTGATGATGTTGTAGAGAAAGGGAGAAAAAAAAAGGTGGAGAAAACGAAAGATCTATGTATGTGTGTGCTTGTGATGGGGGAGTGAATGGCATAGAATGGGAGCAAAATCTCAATCACAACACAGCGGCTCTCCAGAGACGGCTGCACACCAACAGAACAAAACGGCTCTGTGTATCGTTACCACTTGCTTAGTGGGCAGCGTTGGACACGGCCTTGGTGCCCTCAGCCATCGCGTGCTTGGCCAGCTCGGCGGGAAGCACAACGCGGACAGCGGTCTGGAGCTCGCGAGCACCCAGAGTGCGCTTCTTGTTGGCACGGACGATGGACGCAGCCTCGGTCGCGACGCGCTCGAAGATGTCGTTCACGAAGGAGTTGACGATCTTCATGGTGCGGCTGGACATGGACATCTGCTTGTTGATGGCCTTGAGTGAGCGGCTCACGTAGACGTTCCAAGAGCGCTTGGGCTTGCGGCTGGAGCGCTTGGCGGCGCGGCGGGGAGCACGGGACTTGGGGGTGGCCATGGTGACGGTGGGTGCGAGGGTGCGGGGGTGGAGGGTGTAAAGAGCGAGAAGCTAGCGTGCATTTTTTTTTAATGATATGGTTGTTCGTTTGTTGAGATGGAAAGGGTGGGGAATATGTGAAAAGAGATAGAGTAACGGTTGTGTGAACGGGTGTACACAAAGGCTTCAGAGGTCTCCGCTCTCGGGAAGGCATTTAACCAAGAGTGGCGAAAACAGATTGGACGAAAACAACAGCAACATCAATTGGCTCCCGTACGGGCATAGTTCGCAGAGTGTAATAGAAGACAGAGCGGGGCTCTGGAAGTTGGCGCCAATATACTGTTGAGCCGCCGTGTGCCAGCGGAGGTAAAAATAAACAAAATAAACAAAACCCATGACTGAAGGGTTGACTGTGTCCTCATGTGCTTCAGTGCGTCCGGTTGTTTCTTCGTTTCTTCACGATGGGTGCGAATCCCTAGAACCGGTGACGTGGATCAGAGCACAGAGCGAACACATGTGCGCGGCGCAAAACGAAAAGCAAAAAAAAAAATGTGAAGTAAGAAGAAGTGTGAAGTGGACAAAAAGCAAACTGTAGAAATAATAGTAACGACCCACAGCAACAACGGCCGCGGACGGTCGTGGAGGTGGGGGGGGGGGGGGGTAGGGGGAGAGTCTGCAAAAAGGTTAGGCAACCTTTTCACTCACGCATCCGTAGCATCGTTCTTTCCTCGTGTTGATTCACGGTGGTTGCGGACGTGGCGCGTGACAGTCAAGGATGGTGTCATTGGGCCCCGTTTCTACGCATACGCACCCGCCCACAACTAGACGTCGTGAATGCGTACCAGGCGCAGCACAGCGTGGGCCGTGGACAGTTGCGCCGTGTCTGGCAGAGCTGGCAGGCCAGGGGCGTACACGAGCTTGAACTGATCCCTCCGGAGACGCAATGAGCGTCCTAGAGCACACCGCACAAAACCTTCCTTGACATCGTGCACCGTCACAACAGCCCCCTCACCCTCAGCACCCACGCACTCCAGCTCCACACGGCCGCGCGGCGTGTAGAGGAGGACAGAGGTGCAGAGTGGTGTCGCCTTCGTGCTCTGACCGGTCGGCGTGTACGTGCCGTAGTACAGTTGATCGCCACGGGCACCCCACGGCGAGTCAGATAGAGCATTCGGCGCGGCTTCGGTCGTCGCGGTGGTCGGTGCTGGCGGAGGCCCGCTCGACTCAGGTGACGCTGCAACCGACGAGGCGAGAAGAAGCCGCGAGGACGTGTGTGGCGCGCCACCAAGGACATGGCCGCTGGAAGGCACGTGCCCGGATGACGCGGTGTTGGACTGGGCTGATGCGTGCGGTGAACGTGGTAGGGGCCCAGGTCGGCTCCGGCCATCACCGGGCACGCGTGGAGGTGTGTGCGGTGTGGGTCCGCATCCGGCTGTTGCCATCGTCGTGGTCGTCGATGATGGCGAGGCGGCACGCAAGATGCGGACGAGCGCCTCGGGCAGCGCGAGGTGGCCGAGCTGTGCGGCTGCCATCGCGGCGCCCGCCTCGCGTTGCATACTTGGATAGAGCTGGTGGAGCGCGTGGGCCCCGTGCGTGGCGTCACCGGACGTGCCTGACGTGGACTCAGCGGTGAGACTGGGAGCGACACCGACTACCCACAGAGGCGAAGAAGAGAGGAAAATGCCCTCTGCAGCATCACCACCACCGCCAATGTCATCGTCGCCGTTGTGTGCGGCCTCCCTGTTGACCACCCACATCCCTTGCAGCGGCACCCCGTCTGCGTACACGGACTGCAGCACGTTCGGCACATAACAGTGGCACACATCGTGCAATGCCGTCTTTACAGCAGCCCGGTCACGAATCAAGACCACGAGCGCGCTTTGTCTGCTCCCATAACGGCTGTTCACGCTCTGCAACCCCGCCGTATGGCTCTGGCAGGTCTCAGAGGCATCGTGGGCGGCTCTGCTCCAGGCAGCGGCCTTTGCTACCGCGGCGGACACAACGTCAGACGCCGCACGACCCTCCTGCATGGGCTCAGCGCGGAGGGCATCGAGCACCCAGCAGGCCGCGTCTGGCGCCCCTGCCGGGTACGACTGACGTGGCGTGCGAGGAGGAGAGAAGAGAGCCTTGTAGTTGCCATGATGACTCGAGCCATTGCGGTCAACGATCACGAGCGACGCACCGTCTGTAATGAGCGTGATTGGAAGCAGAGGTGCGGACGTGCACTGCATGGTGTGGCTGCTGCCGCTGTCGTGCCCTAGTGCGTGTGAAGGGCCCCAGACATCGGTGTGCGGCACGACCACACCAGCCGGGTTCGTCGCACTCGCGAACATGCGCGTGATCACCTCCACACCGCGCAGGAAGGCAGGTGGGGTGATGCGGCAGGGACAGGTGGTACCTCCCTCGGTGGCCTCGTGCGGTGAAGTTGTTGGACTGCCAGCGTGCAATGCGGGAGTGCCTGCTGCTGATACCGATGTGGATGCTGTTGCTGTTTTTTTCGTTGTGCGCACCTGAAGAGGCTTCATGGAGCCACCCCCAATCGCAGCGGCACCAAGACCAGCACGTAGGCGCATCTTCGCCCCTCCTCCACGAGTCGGTGTTACGCTCCCTCTTGGCTTCGTCGGTGCCATGACGTGGGGCGAGGACGACACCTGTGCGGTGGCGGCGGCAGCTTTGGACGCTGATGGCGATGCCGGCAAGCCCGTCCCCTCTGTGGCAGTGAGAGGCAGCTGTGGCTGTGTGCCAGTAGCTGTGCTTGTTGAGGGAATAGATGGTAGATGATGAGGCCGTGGTGCGACCTGGTTCGTGTGACTTGTGCGCCTCGAAAGTGAGCCACTTCTCATTGGCCACCGCGCAGGATCTCCAAGGGCATTGATTTCAGACGCGCGCCGAGATGCCATTTCCTCCATTTTGGTGCTATTTTTTTTTTTTTACTTTTCTTTGATTGTGTGAAAGTGGTGTTGAGGTTGTTGATTTGTTTTCTCTTCCTTTCACGTGTACGCGGGTTCAAAGTCCACAAGATAAACAGCCGCAAGAGAGAGAGAGAGAGAGAAAAAAAAAAGAGAGAGTGTGTGAAAAGAAAAGTCGAAATCTAGCTGCTTCCCTCGGCCGGCAAATATACATGAACGAGAAGCAAGAAAGCAAAGGAAAAAAAAACAAAACAATGAAAGGGGAAATGAGAGAACACTTGCAGTATATGTACACGCGTGGCACCAAGTGGAGACCAGAGGATATGCCTGGTAAAGCACTATGCCGAACGAGATCGATAAAATAGAGAGAGATAGAGAGAGAGGCAGAAGGAAAGAACCGCGTATGAGATTGGCTGTGAAGAAGCACAAGAAAAAAAAAGCGGCTTCATGCAAACAGGTGTGCAAGTGAGAGAAATACAAAAGCTGTGCAGCGTTCACAGAACTCTGATTCATCTTCCTCTGTCTCGTCCGTGTGTGAAGGGCAGTGGCAGGGCACTCTAGTCGGTGAGAGGGACACGTGTGGAGAGAGGGTTCGACGGATAGCCGCACCAAAATGCGCGTCAGCTCTGTTCTCTCTTTTTCCTGTCACCGTGTTTTCGCAGAGCAATACAACAGACTACCACGGGTTGAGAGAAGAACGAAAGAAAGATACAAAAAAAAAAAAAAAGAGTGTCGCTGAAGCAAGCCAGACTAAACCATTTTCCTAAAAAAAAAAAGGAAACTGGGGTTCTGCTTTTCTCCTGTGACACGCCTTTTTTCTTTAATGTTTCTTTTTTCCCTTTTCTGTTGTGGAAGCCTTCCTCTGCTAGTCACTCACGTTGATGCGAGCGGGTATTCATTTTCCTCTTTTTTTCTCTCATTTTTTTTTGGGATGATTGAGGAGTTTAAAAGTAGTAAACAACGACAATTGCATAAACACACAACCACACATCTTGATGACAGAGAGACGGAATTAACGTCAGTGCCACATTCTCTCACAGAATTCCATCCAGTGATCTTTCTTCGTTCTTTCGTTTCTTCTCTCTTCATGTTCCCTTCACATTCGCGTTCATGTTACTATACAGTATGTTGCACACACGAAGGATGAACGGCAGAGAAATGTTTTTTTTACAGGAGGGCCAGTCCGATGATCGCAAAAAAAAAAAAAACATCAATGTAGTCCAACACGTGCACCGAGACAGAAAGAGCGAGAGAGAGAGAGAGCGAAAAAAAAAAAAAAAAGAGAGACACACACACGCACGCACTACATTGAGGAGACCTCCAGTGAACAAGTAGACGAGACATGCCTACACGGATGGAAAGAGACAGTTAACAAGAAACAGCAACTCACAGATGCACGTACGCCCACATCCAAGAAAAAACCATCAACAATAGCAAATCGAGAGAGGAAAAACAACAACAAAAAAACAAACAAACAAAAAGGCAGCCACGGCATGGGACAAGATGAACAAAATACTGAAGTGCACAGTACAACGCAAAGAGAAAAAAAAAAGACGAAAAAGGGAGAGAAACAAGGAGAGCAAATCATCAGCTAAGTACATTGGCATGGGCTGGTTTTCTTTGGTCATAATAGTAATAAAAAAGGGGACAAAGTGCTGCCACTCTCACTCTCCCACAGCCACGATAATTCTCTCTCTCCTTTTTTTTTTTGTAAATCTCAATTTGTCCTCTCAGAGTAAGCTCAAGCAGCCTTGAGAAGAGCGATGTCACGAGCGGGTACTGGCATAGCGAGCAGACGACCAAGCAGGGGGGCGGGGCGCAAGGGGGCAGCGAAGACAAAATAGCGAGGAAGACTTGGCAAGAAACATAAAACAAACACACACAGACACACACACACCTATCCACACAAGAAGCGAGAAAACAACAGACGTGGTTGCCTTCTCACACTGGGAAGGAGGAGAACAAGGAGGCGCCTTGCCTGCCAAGTCATCTGCACACCTTCCTCTCTTCCTCTTTTTCTTTGTTTGCGCGCGTTTGTGGGCGTGTGTTGCCATCAGTTCTTTCCATGTTTTTTTGTTTTCTTGCGACCTCACGTTTGGCGTATCCGAGCCAGCAGGCAGGCAGGCAGACAGAGACGCCTATGCATGTTTTTGTATTTGATTGTATTTCAAATAAAAAAAAATAAAAAAAAAAAAACAGCAAGGTCGTCTCCTCCAGCTTGACCAGATTCTTCTCTGTCTGCTTCTCTGTCTTTTTGCTTTGTTTTAAATCTGCACGTGTTTCCCTTGTCTCAGCCAGATTATAGCTCAGCCTGTACCATGCCATTATTATTCATCTGCACGTCGTCCGCGCTGCTGAGACCGGCACGAACGTGCTTCGACTCCTCCTCCGCGGCTTGACGCAGGCGCGCTTCCTCTTCCTGACGACGACGTTGCAACGCTTGTTGCATACTTTGAATCTTGGGGTGATTTGCCCAGTGCTCCTTGGGCAGGAAACTCTTCGTCAAGATATCATCCACGACAAGACGTACGTTGCTCACTGGGTCGTCTGCCACCACCATGAGTCTGTCCAGAAACGCCTCCTCCAGGAGATCATCCGCACCCACCTCTGCCACTTGCTGAGCGACATAGAGAAACATTTGACGTCCTTGGAAGCTATCGCGCTCAGAGAGCCGTTGAATCTCCTCGAGGTAGTTGCCGACATTCGCGCGCTGACAGCTGGAGAGGTGTTTGAGAAGCACCGCGGCGGGCTTGTACGTGGAGGAGCGCACCTCCATCACGCTATCGTCAAGCAGTCGCAGCACCAGTGCGATGACCTTCTCAAAGGCTGAAGTGGAGGTGGGGTCAAGCAGCACACCGACACTACCAATGCGTTTGGCTACCTCATTCCGAAGCCGCCAGTTCTCGCTGTTGAGAGGGACGTGACACAGTGTAGGTATCAAACGCTCTAGTGTCGGCGCACTCACGACACTCAAAAACTGGTCCACGTTCAACACCACGCCGAGCTTGATGTCGTCCAGGTCTCTCAGGAGGGTCTCGAAGGCGGGCACGAGGCTCTTCTCCGTGATCTCCATGCCTACCATCAGGGCGAGCTCGTGAATGGAGTAGGCGAGCGACTTACGCACCTTCCATTGGGCATCGCGCAGCATTGTCGAATAGGCATCCTCCACTTCATCCCACCGACCGGGCCCGATGGCCTGCACGACAGCGGGAAAGGTGAAAGCGCAGTACTCACCCATGTCGAACTCCCCGCTCTCGCTCTGGAACGGCATGTTGGTGTAGAGCTGAAGCAGCGAGGTGCTGATGTCCTCTGAGCGGAGACAGTGAATGAGGCGGCCGAGGGACTCATGCGCGTGATTGCGAACCCACCGCGAGCTATCTTCTAGAAGGTGCTCGAACGCGGGCACGATGGCCTGCAGGCGTGCCTCCTCAGGAAGAGCCTCAGCGATGTCTTCGGCCTTCTCTGCGCAGGCCTGGCGCACACCCCATACATCGTCGTGGCACAGGTTGGTGAAGAGAGGCACAGCGCGGGTGATGGCGACGTCTGGGGGCAGAACACGGCAAATGCTGCCGAGATTACTCGCGACCGCCTTGCGAACGGAGAAACTATTGTCATTGGAGAGCAGCTCCATCTCGGGCAGCGCAACGTTCAAGCACGCGTCTTGGCCAAAGATGGGGGCGAGGTCGTTGAAGAGCTGGGCAGCGACCACGCGGTAGTCTTCCGCACGCTCGTCGTGCGCCAGCGTGATGACCACCGTGAGAAGGTTCGCCTGCACATCGGCTGGCCGCACAAGGTCAGCCATAGCCTTGATTGCCTGCAACGCGTACGTACCCACCTCCACGTTCTTGTCCACCAGTAACTCAAACGCAGCGGGGAGGAGCATTGTCAGCAGCGTTTGATACCCCAGGTCGCCTCCCTCCTCCAGAAGGAGTTTTGCTAGGGGGAAGAGCTGCGACACGAGTGTCTGCCGCACGACGGGCTCAGAGTCAGCGGTGAACTGCGGTAGAAGAGGCACGATATCGCGCGCGGTATCTTGGTAACCCGCGAACTTGGCGGTGTCTACCAAGTCCCTGGCGAGAACAAGACGCTGTAGTGAGAAATCGGACTGATGATATCGCAAGAGGCGGGCGAGCGGGTCCAGTGTGTCATCGATGGCGTACTCGTTGAAGATGTAGTCCTGCTCCGCATCGTGATTTGCGTCATCCAGTATTTCCGCCATTTTTCCTGTGTGTGTGTGTGTGTGTGTTTGCTCGTTGTCACTGCTATACTGCTTCTTCTTCTTTTCTTTTTCTTTTTCTTTTTCTTCAACTTCTGCTTGCTAGGTGTCACCGAGCACAAAAAAAAAATTAAATAAATAAAAAGAAAAGAGTTGTATTCGCTGTTGATAAGCGAGAAAGGAGGAGAGCACGTAACGGTTGCGAAAGAAAGAGAGACACAGAAAGGGGAGGGGAGGAAGATGATATGAGGGGGGGGGGGGGGGATTAGCACCTACAATTTATGAGAAGAAAGCGATGTGGAAAAGGGAGACGTAAAGGGCGCCGCGCCAGAGCTTGCGAAATATATACATACATAATAAGAGTTAAGAAACATGACAGAGTCCTTGAGCAGTTCTCTCAAAAGCCACGCTGTGATTGCTTTGTAAGGTGCAAACTTATCTTTTTTTATCCAGTCTCTTTGCTTGTTAGTTTTAACCAAGAACTAGCTATTTTTTTTTCTTTTGTGGTTCACTTGTTTGTTTGTTAAACTGATCTCTTGAGGTCTGTATCGGTATACAAAAGCGCTGCACGACGCACACACACACACACAGGGATTCTCCGCCCCTCCTTTCGCCTTTTCCTCTGCCTCATACCGACGTGTTCTGCTTGTCTGCTTGTCTCCCCGTGTCGTGCTAGTCTTGCGCAACATTTACAGGTTCTGCAAAACAGAGCACAGAGGGTGCATTAAAATGTGGAGCAATCCCTCACGGCGCGCCTCCATCGTAGCGAGCGCGGTCATCCAGAGCACTCGCTCATCCTGAAGGCCCAGCGCGTCTTGCACCAGCTCGGCCTCTCCCACCTGCGCGGCGAAGGCAGACGCACCCGCCTCCGCCTGTCCGCTGGTATCTCTGTCCGTGCTCGGCACAGGTCCTGCGGATTGCCCCGTGCTGGTGCCAAACAGGCTTTTCCCGCCATTACCACTGTTCGCAGGGCTGCGTGTGGTCGCCTCTGAGGGCGAGGACGATGAAGCCGTACCGCGGGGTTCGCAACGACTGGTCGTGGGGTCACGAGGGCCGGCGAGATCGCGCGCTGCGCCGGCAGTTTGGCTCGCCGCACTGGCCAGCAGCTCATTCTCCCGACGCAGGTGGTGGTTGAGGGCGAGCGTAATCGCGGCCGAGGCACTGGGAGCGGCCAGGGAGGCAGCCCCAACGTTCGCGATTTTGCTCTGATTGGTGCTCGTGCTGGTCGCGGTCATGACAGAGACACCGCCGCCGCCGCCGCCGCCTCCGCCACCACCGCCACCGCCACTGCCGCCGCCAGCAGCGCCTCCGCGTCCATCCGGGGTCGAGGAGGGCGGCGTGGAGAGGGCGGCGTGCCACTGCAACACATCATCTCTGGTCAAGATCTCCGGCCGCACCGTCAGGACCTGCGCAAACCACTTCGCAGGCCGTCGCAGCACCTTGTTGATGTCGTTGTACGGGTAGTCTTCTGTCATGTAGCCGATGAGGTTGCACACGTAGAGCTGCAGCGATCGCATCGCGTACTCGGGTGTGTAGTGCCCTGTCTTGAGCCCAACGCAATCCACCTCGTTGAGGCGTCGCGAAAGATCCAGCACCGCGTCCATCTCCGCATTCAACAACCCCGCCGCTCCAGGGTAGTACTGCTCCATGAAGGTCGTGCCCAGCTCAAACCAATCGAATTGGCTGCGCCAGAGAGCGTGGTGATTCGTGGCCGTGCCCTTGATACGCTGTTCACTGACAATAGCCGCTTCACCTGCGTAGAGCTGGTAGAGATCACGCTGTGCAGCGCGGGGTCGGCCGTCGCGGCGGTGAGCCGTGTCGTCCTCGTCGTCCTCGTCCTCGTCCTGGCTGCCATCGCTCGCGGGCTGTGCGGTCGTCAAGACCATCGCCTCCTCCGCCACGGTTGGTGACACGGGCGTGCGCTTGGTCACCGGCACACGTGGAGACCTCGCGGAAGGGCTCGGCACAGGCGACCAGCTCTCCTCCACGCCCACTCGCGGGTTGTTGGCGACGGTGGCGTGGCGAAGACGGCGGCTGACTGCTTGCGGCAGCACCGCGCTGACCCACGGCTCTGACGTGACGTACATGCCCATGACGAAGCTGCAAAGGGGCAGCACGTGCGCGATGATCGCCATGAGCTGGAAAAGCTCCGGCACGGTCCAGCCCTGTTTGAGCAAGGCTCGAATATCCGCCTCCGTCGCGAGCCATGGCGTGTGCGCGGCCAAGGCGATGAGGCGCCGGGCAGACTTGAGGCGCTCAGGCGGGCCGTGCGTCAGCCACCGCTCCTTCACCTTGACAGCACTGGTCGCCGCATAAACACCACCACCACCAGAAGCAGTAGCAGCAGGTCCACCCGCGCTGCCCCCAGGACCATCTACTGTGGCGTGGTACCATGTCCGCCCCGCACCGTCAGGTCTCAGGACACCTCCATCGTCCTCGTTGACGAAGCGGGTGGCGTGCGCGTGCGCCTTGCGCACGTTCGTCGCGCCAGCCACCACGGCCGCGCTGGAGGAAGCCGTACCTGCGCCGACACTACTTGTCATCCCGGACAGCGCGCGGTGAGCAGGGGCCGCGGCGGTCGCGGTGGTGGTCGCCGTGGCATGGGCCAAGACGTCCGCAGCTTTGCGACCTTCCGCCAACAGTAGCCCAGCCTCACCTCCTCCTCCTCCTCTGCGTGTGGTCTGCGTGTGGTTCATCTCGACCCTGCCAAACCCGAGGCAGTCAACCGCGTCATCGTCGTCCTCGACGGTGTCGTAGACAGACCGCGGTGCCGTGCGCGCATCGGCCATGTCGTGAGCCCCGCCTGACACCAACGAGGCTGTTGTCGTTGTCGTCGTGGCGGCAGCCGCAGCCGCAGTGGCACCACCGCCCTCACCACCTGCGTCTGCCGCGCCGGTCATCGGTGCGGCGGCGGGGGCTTCGTATTGGGGCTGAAGCTCCATGGAGGCATAGCGCATGAGCAACGCGCTGTACCGCGCGACAAGATACTCGCAACGGTGCCGACTGGCGATCATGACCGCGAGCATCAGACGGAGATCAATCGGGAGGGGCCCTTCTCCTGTGAAGAGGTGATGGCTGGTCGCCTGGTGTGCTTTGAGCACCTCAGGCTGCAGCGAGAGTAGCTGGTAATAGCTTGGGCATTCGCCTCCATCGACGAAGGCCTGATACAAACACTCGTGCGCGGACATGCGCATCGGACGGGACATGAATAGGTGGCCGTGCGCCAGCACACGCAGAAGCTGCTCGCGTCGAGATGCGGGTGTGGGGGGGCCCCCATGACGGGACATGGGCGCGTCACGTTCGTCAGGCGCACGACTCAACGGCCCTTCACGCGATGCCGACGACGACGCAGACGAGGCGAGTGCGAGGCGCTTCCGCCTTGACGCCTTGGTGGCACCGGGAATCACCAAAGCCTGCCGCACGGCCTCGCCGTGTGCGTGGCGGCTGCTCTCCACCGCGGTGTCCAACGCACGCTGAAGGTGCAGCGCGGTGCTTATGTCTCGTGACGCGGTGGGGAGGACAAGGCGCTGAATCGTGCTCAGCACCGTCGTGGATGGAAGCGGCGCACAGAGCGCGCGTGTGCGGATCTGCACGGGCTGCCCGCAAGGTAAAGATGTGCCAGCCGCCGCCGCAGCAGCAGCTGCAGCGGAGGCCGGGGCCGTTGGCTTTGGAGACCCCGCTGTGGCGGACTCGACGACATGATCACGGCGGGCATTCAGCCAGAGCCGCATGGGCTGGCGATGCACACGCCCGGTCTCCTCGACCCAGACGACGTCGTCCTTGTCTGGATGCGTGAACAGCGTGGCGGGCGTGAAGGAGGCGGCGGAGGCGGATGATGCTGGTGGCACGGACTGTGCCTTGGGGTCATGTGCGCTCGTCACGATCGTGGGGGATGCGGAGAGCGGCGAGGGGGGCGGCCTGAGCGACGCCACGCGTGCCTGCTCGCGGCGCAGAACGGCTTCCAGTGTTGTGAGATAGGTGTCATCGGCCTCCGCCCCCGCAGGCCACTCGCCGTCTGCCAGAACATAACCTGACGCGGTGTGGGGGAGTGGGGGCAGGGTCGTGGGTGCGGGCCGGCTCGGCACACCCTCACTTGACCGACCAGACGCGACCGCCACTGCTGCTGCCGCACCGTTGGCTGTGCTCGCGGCGTGGGGAGAGACAGGCGGGGAGGCCCGCATACCGGCTGCCTCAACAACACCAGCCGATGTCCTGGTCAGCTCGGGCAGACCGCGCAGGAAGCCGTGCAGGCTGCGCAGGTGGAACTCGGCCTGGCCCAGCTGGGCGAGAGCCTCCGCGAGTACAAGCTGCGCTGCGGCCGCCAACGACACGCACGGACAGCTGAAGGCCAGCGCCAGGAGCAGCTGCAGCACACACGAGGCCGCCTGCTCTCCGGCAGGCTCATCCATGAAGAGAGGCGCGCCGTTGTCATCTTCCCCAAAGCCGTAGACCTGCTGCTCGTAGGTCCCCACGGCGGGCGCGTCAAGGTAGCGCACGAGACCGGTGTGAGCCGCTTCCCACGACGCACCAAGACGGCGTCGTCGTCGGACCAGAAGCAGCCGCAGCGCCGGGTGCACACACTGCTGGGCGAGGCGAAAGAAGAGACGGAAGGACTCGCGCAGCTCCGATGGCAGCGGCAGATCGTCTTCGTAGAGGGCTGCTGCTGCTGCGCCCTCCTCGACACCAAGCGGGGCCTCTGCACCTGCACCTGCACGCGTTGGTGCTGATGTGCTCTGACCTCGAGGGCCGGTTCGACCTGACCCTGTGGCGCTGGAGAAGAGGGATGCGGGGTAGTAGATGGCCTCGAAGGCCTCCGTGACAGAGCTGTACGTCTGCGCCCCAGTAAGAAGCGCGTCTGCTGCGCTGCTTCGGGTATTCGCCGGGGGCGAATCCGCGGCGTCGGTGGGCAACTCGTGAAGGTAAATGAGCAGCAACGCGATGCCCCCCGTGCCAGTCATGGATGTTGCAGACGCTGGGCTGGGTGGGGCCGTGGCTGTCGCCGCCGTGTGCGACGACGACATGGTAGTGGAGAAGATATTTGGGGACGAGACTGGCACGGCGGAGGGCTTCGGCGCGCTGGCACCGTGCTGCTGCTGCTGGGCCCAGAGCTGCCACTCACCCATCGCACTCATTCCTTCAACCTCTCGTCGGTACAAGCTGGCCTGCTCAAGCGCGTAAAGCTGAGAGAGGAGTAGAGCACTACACCACGACATGTACCGTACCGCAGTGTGATGCACGCCGAGGGAAGCAAAGGCGCCGTCTTCGCCGTGCGACGTCCCTTGCGGGGCGGCGCTGGTGTTCGACATGTTTGTGTCCGGAGCCATCTGGTGGTCTCCATCGGGCAGCGCATGACGCGCTCCGCTAGGCACGACGTCAGGGCCATACGTTGTGCGACTCACAAAATCCATCTTCTCTTTCTTTTCTTCTCACTCTCTCTCTCTCTCTTGAGTTGCTGGCCAACGCCGATTGAAAGCTGAAAGAGCCGAACGTAGCACCAACGGCAACAACAACACTACGAATAGTCGAGATGCAGAGAACCGGCTCTTCTCCCTGCTTGTCTATAATTGAGGCTTTTTGTTTGTTTGCAAGTGTGATCGGTAGTGTACTTTGGCGCACAGCAAAATGTTGTGCTCATGATCGTGACACCATAATTGGTACGGCAAAAAGAAAGCAAAAACAAGACAAAGAGGTTTTGGAGAAGAGTGTGAAGAGACCGAATTTTGATGTCAAGTGCGAAGAGGAGAAAGAGAACTTCACAGAGGCTTCTCCTCGTATCTGGCCAGAGAAGACAGAGCATTCGAAACTCAGTCGCACTGCTTGCAGTGTAGGAAAACACAACCAGCGGAGAGAAAGAGAGAGAAAAAAAAAGTGAGGGGAAGAGATGAGCCCCCTCCCCACTAAATACGATGATACTCGCAGAGCAACAGGGAGTGAGGGGATCAACGTGTGCAAACTGGCAGCCATCACGTTGTGTGTGCGAGTGAATGTCTGAGTGAGAGACAGAGACTCACTGTGGTACACATTCAATTGACTGAGCATGTGTGCAACTGAACGCGTGTCGCGCTCAGTATGATTGCCCTGGGCAAACGCATGAGGAGATCCAACACTCTTTTGTTTTGTTTTGTTTTCATTTTTTTTTTGTTCACGCGACCACAAAGCAGCTGGAAAGTACACTTCTCGTAGAAGGTAAGGATGTAAACACTTTCTTCACTAATAATAATCAAAAGAAAAGAGAGAAGGACGGGAGAGAAACGACATTTTTTTTTTTAAGTGTGGAATGACGAGAACGGTTGCGATTTCCAAAAATAACTGAAAGAAAGAGGAGGGAAAAAAGAAAAAAAAAAAGAACAAGAGTCCAACAGATACGAGGAAGAAATCAGTTGCGTACATGGGAGAGAGTTCTTCCTGAGTGGTGAACACACAGCAACGGAAAGTAACAAAAAAAACAGAACAAAGAGGAACAATAAATACAAAAACAATTCAGAGAGCGTAGCCAGTGTTGTCATCTAGAGAAAAAAATGGGGAAACATAACGGCAATCCGGAAACGTGTCAGACGCAAGAAAAACGGCGAAGGCGCACTGGTAGCTAGTGATGAGTGCAAACACAACAACAAGAGCAACACAGCATCATGTCGTGGAAGTATTCCAAGCACAACGCTCCACATCACGAGTTGAACGAAACAGTGTCCAGAGAGAAAGAGAGAGAAAGAGAGTACACAAACAACACCGAGATGGAAAGTGTGTGTGTGTGAGAAAGAGAGAGAGAGATGACCATCGACTGCTCCATTGAGAGGTCCATACACAGAATGAACAATGAACAATGAAAAGGCAAAAAAAAAAAAAATGTCCACGCCAGTCGTCGAGACTGAAGCGAAAACACAAAAATAAAGGTAAAAGCACATAGATGGTGAAAAAAAGATAGTTTTTTGTTGTTGTAATACACAACACATGGAATGAATGAATGAATGAAAAAAAAAAAAACGTCAGTCGATTTCAGGGCCTCTCTCTCCCTTTCCTTTCAGTGGAGAGCACGATCAACAATCACGAGCTCTTCTTTTGTGTGTGTGTGTGCGTGTATTCGATTTCGTCCTGCACGTCACACAGAGCGTATAAAGACGGCATGTGCTACTCTTATCCTAATCTTTGGTGGCTTTGAACATAATTCGGAAAGATAAGAAAGTGCTGAAGGCATCGGTGCACACGTGCTCTCCTCTCTCTCTCTCTCTATCGTGAATATAAATACTTGCCCCTGGTCTGTTTCTTCGATTGCTTTTTTGGAAGTCTGCTTTCTGGATGTTTGGAGTCTCCATCATTTCTTTGTTCACATCTCTCGTCCTCTTTTTTTCTTTTTTGTCAGCTTTCTTTCATTCTTTCATTCTCTTATACTCCTGATCGCCTCGCCGAATGAGAAACACCGAAATGCGTACAATAACGAGACGGGGGGGGGGGAAACAGAAATGAAAGAAACCAAAAACAAACAAAAAGGAAGAAAAAAGAAAGGAAACTGACAAGGACACTAATCAAACTGAAGCCGCTTCGGATCCCAGTTCACTTGAAACCACGGATGGTTGATGACGTCTTCAATGGAAATACGCTTCCGTGGGTCTACCGTGAGCATGCGAGAGATGAGGTCCTTGGCGGCATCGCTAATGTGACGAATCATTTGGTACTCGCCACGCTCGATCTTGCCCAGGAGCATATTCATGTTTCGGTCCTCGAAGGGGAGACGGCCAGCGAGCATGACGTACAGCACCACACCGCAGCTCCACACATCAGCAGACAAGCCATTGTAGCCGCGCTCCATCAACACCTCCGGCGCCACGTAGTTGGGAGTGCCGCACACAGTCTGCAGAAGCACGTTCTGCTGCAAGTTGCTCAGTCCAAAATCAGAAATCTTCAGCGTGCCGCGCTCGTCAAGAAGCAAGTTCTCAGGCTTCAGATCGCGGTGCGCGAAGCCTTTGGAGTGGCAGTAGTACATGCCAGCAATCATCTGGTGAAAGTACCCGCGGGCGACGGGCTCGTCAAAGCGCTTTGCGCTGCTGATCTTGTCGAACAGCTCACCACCGGTCACGAGCTCAAGAATGAGGTAGTAGTGATTGGTGGATTGAAGAACTTCCTGCAGCTTGACTACGTTCGGGTGGTTCAGGCTTCGCATGATGGCCACCTCGCGCAGCATCTGGTCTTCCATGTTCTCCTTCTTCAGACGACGCTTGTCGACGATCTTCACGGCCCATGTGCGCCCGTTCGGGTCTGTGCCCAGTCGCACCTTGGAGAAGTTACCCGCACCGATCTGGCGACCGAGCTTGTACTGGCCAACCTTGGGTTCAGACATTGTGTTGTTGTTGCTGCTTGAGATGTAAGATACTTTTCCTTGATTTTTTTTTTTTGATTTCAGCGAGGTAAGACGAAAAAAAAAATGGCAGCAAAAACTGGATCAATGTCTCACGATGGGTAAGAGCAAAACTAAAAAAAAAAAAATTAAAAACGAGAAGTGAGTAGTCAATCAGTGATGTTGACAATATTGCTTTAAGAGAGGAAGATAGGAAGAGAGAAAGAGAGAGAGAAAGGAACCGAATGAGTGAATGAGAGAGAAAGAGACTGACAATAATCACATGCACCGCACCGATGCAACATCGGGCTCACAGGTTCTGACCAACCAGTCACGTGAATGAATAGCACGTATTTAGCCCTCGCGGCACCTGCACATCATTTTTTTTTTCGTAGTACTTGTTTTTTTTGTTTACTTTTCTTTGCGCTTTGTTGTGAGCCCAGTCTGTTGGCTGACCCACAATCGGTCACGCTCGCTCCCCGACGAGGCGAGGAAGGTACCACTCCCTCCTCCTCCTCACTTGGCGTGGCTTGCGGGCCACGGGGACACCTCATCTTCAGCCAACGCTGCCAGACAAGCCCGTGCATGACGGCAGAGCCGGACGTAGCGGGCCAATGTGAAGTCCTCATGCAACAGGTTAGCACTGACGTGACGGGGAGGCACCCGAGTGAACACGGGAGAGGACCGTCTTTCCTCTTCTTCTTCCTCGTCGTGGACAGCGTCGGCGTCGTCGTCCGCGTCCCAGGCGCGAGGGAAATGCGGGGATGCACTGGGCGCTAGTCGGCTCGTGGCATCGTTGACTGCCCCGCGTGCAGGAGACCAGCGTGGCGCTGAAGCACGCCACACTCGGCGCGGTGGTGGCGAGGAGTCGAACGTGGGCAATGCACTGTTCTCAACTGACAGCGAGGACGGCCGTGCTGGTTCTCGAGTTGGAGTCTTCTGTCTTAGAGAGACTTCAAACATGTTCGAGTCAGACAAGCTGCGCACGGGCGAGTTCTCCATCTCGGCACGTCTTGGTGTGCCGGCTTTGGAGGGCGGAGTCTTTGCGAGGGCCAGACGCGACCGTCGCGTGCTGCCATTGACAAACGGGGTGGGTGGAGGTTGACGGGCTTGAATAGCGCGGATATAGGCCCGTGCGACAGGGCCAACGAGATCATCCGCATCTTGTTTTTGCTCCAACCCCATCGTGAGAGAATAGATGAGGGGCGTGTATGTGTGCGAAGATGGACGTGTCAATCTAGGTGATAGCCGATGTAAGCTTGTGCTAATTGTGAAAGTGATGATGATCTAAAAAAAGAAGGAAACGCTCTTTAAAAATGACAGTGGCGTGTGTGCGTGCCTCTCTGTGCGTACCTTGCGGAGTTGAAATGACAGTATTAGGCTAAACGACTCACGGGCGCCATAACGAACACAGTAGAGAGAGAGAGCGCCAAAGAAGAGAACTAAAACAACAACAATAAGAGAGACAGTTAGCCTGTTGTCTTTTTTTTTTGTGCGTGTGTTTATGTCCTCAGCTTTGCAGAATGGAATCTGCCCACTGATAGCGAAGGAGAAAGGGAGGCAGAAAGGAGAAGGCTTTGGCGACGTACGTGTTCAGGTGAGAGCCAGCCACAGAAGCACACACATCGAACAGGTGTTGAACAAAGTGCGTGTTCGCCCTAAAGACGTTTTTTTTTAAAAAGGACATACGAGTAGCTCACATTACTGGTGTAGCTGAACTGCCCTATACACAGACAGCACTGTGCCGCATTTGACTAGCACTTTTTTTTTTCTCTACGTGTGCACTTCGGCACGTACGCAGCCGTCGGGTCCGCTAGAGTGGCCCCGTCGCAGTCGACAGCAGTGATGATCACAGGCAACTTTTTAATTTATTTTTGTTTTTGTTTGGGGTATAGGAAATGAAAAACAAAATGGGAAAACATCAATCAGAGATTGCTGTCTTCGCACGTCTGCTAAAAAGCATTAGCTATTACGAGTTGGGCGAGCGAGTGTCTACTTTGTTCGACACGGATGCTCTAGTTTAGGTCATCCTCAGAAAACAGTTGTTACGAAAAAGAAACAAGAAAGAAACGAAAAACAAAAAAGAAAAAAAAAGATGGAGTCAGAAGACTTTTTTTTTTTCTGTCGCGAAGCACACAGCTTCTTCTTCGTTCACTTCACACGCTTAGTAGATGCGCTGAGGCTTGCCCATCGTGGACTTGAT